>CANXYC010749169.1:0-16070 GCA_948193065.1 Aleurites moluccanus | reverse complement strand
TCCATCTAACATGTTTCTTCCAATTTTAACTCCATAGAAACACTACCCAACCTCCGTTCTTTCATTTACAACAAAAAAAATCAAACTTTAGAGCAAGGTGAAGAAATTACCTCTTGAGATCCTTAGCTCCAAAAGCTTGATCCAAACCCAAATAGTTTAATTAGAAAGGATGGGGATGATTATTTGTGAATGATGAAAGGTTGGATCATGTATTTTGGATATGGTGTGAAGAAATTGAAACCCTTGAAGCTCCTACAATGCTGACCTGCTATGGTTGGTTTAAGAATGGAGAAGATGACTTAATTTATGCCAAGGGTTACATGTATAGGTTTAAAATTACCCATATTTACCATTTTGTCATTTTTCAATTTAATTTCTATCTCATTTTTCCCTTAATTCTTTAAATACTTTCCTACATTTAATTTCTCCCCCATATATTTTTAATACTCTTTATAATGTCTTTAATGTTCATTAAGGTCACTTTGTCAAAAGAGCTACAATTATTTAATTAAAAATCGAGTTCTATGCGATGCTTACAATTAAGCTT
This sequence comes from Aleurites moluccanus, assembly GCA_948193065.1. Classification (NCBI taxonomy): domain Eukaryota; kingdom Viridiplantae; phylum Streptophyta; class Magnoliopsida; order Malpighiales; family Euphorbiaceae; genus Aleurites; species Aleurites moluccanus. Next base: position 15,523 of record CANXYC010749169.1, on the reverse strand, counting down.
ATTTAGAATTTCTAACTAGAATTAATTATTTCATCATCTATTTCATTCAATTAAATTCTCAACTAAATTCTATAATTCCCTTTTATATCTATATTTAATTGTCCTTGATTACTTTCGGTTATTGATCTCTTGAGAATCTGAAGAAAAAAAAAATCTACCCGATTGACGATTCATTCGATTTTTCATAAATTCCTTTTAAACTCTCAATATTTCTTCTTAATTTTCTTTTAAACTAGGGTGAGTTATTACAATATAAGTGCATGATAGATAATCTAGCATTATCATATTGTGTATAGATTACTCTTAGAATAGGTAGATGTCAAGAGATAATTGAATATCAGGTGATAGATATAATTAAATATAAGTTTGTTGAGTTTGGATAAGTTAGAATGGAGAAGCGTGAGAGATTCTCACCAGCAAACCTTTCACGTGTGAAGCATCCTTCAGGGGCGTAAAATATCATTCACCATCGTGATAATTTTTTCTATGTAAATTTACCATATCCTCATATTTGTCTTCACAGACGTGAAACGTCTCTTCACAACCGTGAAAATATTTCGGATCTAAATGTAAACAGTAGTTTTCATGGCCGTAAAGCCTCTTCGCAAGCATGAAGACATAGGTCTATAAATACTCAACCCCATTTATTCATTTTTCAAATTTCAATTATTTCAGACGTTTCTGTCTCTACTTCATAAATACTCTTCAACCATCCTTAAAACTCATTGAATTCTCTCTTCTAACTATTATTTCAACTCATTGACACAAGAAACAAGAATCAAATATCCAAGAAACATCAAGATTTCAACTTCTCAAGGATTCTCTATTTCAAGGTATTTGTTTCAAACTTAAATCTAAATTTAAGATAAGTTAATAAATGGTTAGAATAGATGAATATAAGTTAAGTATAGATATTTAAGATAATCAATTGGCATTTATTATGGATTATAAGAAATAATAATGGATTTAGAATTTTTGGGTGAATAGTAATTATCCATCCCAATCTTTTACATTTCTCTAATAAGTGATTAAATTGACGTTAGAAAACATGTTAGGATTCTAAAAGATGATTAGAATCATAAGAATTTATTATGTATAAGCATTATTGGGTAAAATCCTAATTTTGAGTATTGGGGATTTGTTATAAGAGAGGAGAACTCAAGGGAATAGAGAATATTATTATATAAACAAGTAATTAAGGGATTTACAAAGATAATTTGCTTTGACGTAAGTATAAACATTGCACATGCATGTTGTTCTTTGAAATTAATTGTTCAATCCTTCCCATTATATATGTATTTAAATCTTCATGTTATGAAATATTATATTGTTAGCCTATTCAATGAATTTCCTTCGATGTTTTTAAATTGATGATAACTTGTTCCATGAAATCACCTTAATTGATGTGAATGACTTGGTCATCCTTCCTTGGACCAAGCTCATATGAAACTTAGTTACTAATTTGAATGAATTCATGTTCATATGTTGATGGTCTTGTAACCAATATGATTCTTTGAGAAATCCAAGCTATATGACCTTATGATCTGCATATGTATATAATGTTCTTCCCAATGAGAGTAAATTCATTAATCCATTGTGCACTTTGGAAGCTTAACTGATAAGGTTTTTATCAGTATTCCACCTAAAATGGGTTATGAGCTCTAGGCATATGCTCAGCCAAACATATGTAATATGATAAGGTAGCAAGGCTACCGATGCGTTATGATTATGACAGTTCTATCTTTTGATTTGTTTGATAAAATCATTCAGTTGTGAGCACTTATGTTTTTTGCAAGTATAATCTTATGATACTTCCATACCTAAGTTTTTTTTTACTTAATCTATGCATTGCTTGTTTATGACTTACTGACTTGAAGGCTCGCTCATCTTTTGTGGATTTCAGGTGATAGTGTGGCTTGAGAATGAGCTAATACAAAAGACAGAGCTTATTAATCATTTCCTCCAAGAATACTCTATGTAATTCTTTGATAATCTATTATTTTGTATTAATGTAATTATATATGTATGAGGAGTATATTTTAGAGCTCCGTAGTTAGATATGGAGGATGATGCTATTTTGATGTCTAGATTGGCACATTTGTGGTTGTCCCTTGTTTTTTATTGATGTGGGATACATCTTTTGATCGGTAACGAATAAAAGGAAATCATATAAAAATATATTAAAATGCATGAATAATGATTATATGATTCATAAGATTGATTATACATGATGATAACTATGTATAAAATATGGATATACATTATTTATGAGATTTAGGATATGTGTGTCCTATAAGTTTATGGTGGCTTTAAGTCTACTGTTACCCTAAGACCGTCACATCACTAGAGTCGGGGTGCGATAATATACTAGGGTATTCACATACGATTAGATCATGCAAGATAAATCTGGACTATCCATTCACAGAATCTTATAGGAAGCAAGACAAAACTAACAAATGACCATAAGGACCCATAAGATTGGTGAACTTTTCATTCCCATCAATCCCCCATATTTGTTGTGATATCAGTGAGAACACCGGATACAAATTCTATTTTTTCTCTCTCTTTACTTTCCAATGAAAATTAGACTAATACAAAGGTTGTTTTTGCTTTACGACCTATTTTGGAAAAAAGAGAAAAGTTGAGTTTTACAGAGGGAACACTACCTCTTTACATAAAGTGTAAGTTTAATTTTATTCATAATGATAACAGGAACATGGACACTCTTAGTATAGTACCTTACAAACTAAAAAAATAGGAACTAACAAATAAATATCTCAACAGCAACAAGTATATCGAAACTAACTAGATATATCTCCACCCACTAACCAACTCCTTGAGTTGTGTTGACTTATTCCCATAATCAAATAACAATAGAGAAAATATCATAACATACTCCCCATCCCTTAAAAAAGACTTTTGTCCCTAAGTGTAAAATCAGAAAATTGAGTTTGCAATAAATCAAAATTTTTCCAAGTTGCCTCAGCTAGAGACAATCCTTGCCAATGCACCAGCACCTCTTTTGCTCCTTTTCAGGTTCAACTTTCCAACACAGTTGTAAGATGAGGTATAAGCAGTTTGTCACTAGGTTAAACAACAGGTAATTGAGTATGGACTTGCACTTTGCTGCCAATATGCTTTTTGAGTAATGAGACATGAAATACTAGGTGTATTTTCGACCCTTGAGGCAAGTTGAGTCGGTAAGCGACTTTCTAATGCATTCCAAGATCTTGTAAGGGCCATAATACTTGGATGCCAATTTCATATTTCACCTATTTGCCACAGACAATTGGCTATATGGCTGCAATTTGAGATACACTTCATCTCCAACTGAAAATTCTCACTCACTATGTTTTCCATCATAGATCGACTTCATCTTATATTGAGCTTGTTGTAACTTTCCCTTGGCTTCTTTGAGAATGGCATCTCGTGACTTCAACTCTTCCTCCATTGTTGCAAACTTGGCAGTACCTGGTACATAAGATAGCAAAGTAGGAAGTGGTTTCCCATAAACAAGTTCATACGGAGTTTTGCCAGCTGTTGAATTAACACTAGTGTTATAACAATATTCAACCCATGATAACCACTTAAACCACTCCTTTGGTTGCCCATCAGTAAGACACCTCAAATACATTTCAAGAATTTGATTCACCATCTCAGTTTGCTCGTCGGTCTATGGGTGATAGGCTAAATTAAAATTGAACGTAGTGTCGTTGAGCGAAAACAACTCCTAAAACAAGCTTCTAAATGTCACATTACGATCACAAACTATGGATTTTGGCATGCCATATAACTGAAATATATTATCAAAAAATATGCGAGCTATACGTACAGCGGTGTAAGGGTGTGGAACTGCTATGAAGTGTGCATATTTAGATAATTTTTCCACCACCACATAGATTGTAGTTTTTCCAAAAGATTTTGGCAAACCATCCACAAAGTCCATAGAAATATCTTCCCAAATGTGAGATGGAATTAGAAGAGGTTTGTAGTAAACCTACAGGAAGACAAAGATCAGCTTTGTTTCGCTAGCATACTTTGCACTCTCGTATGAACTTCTATAAATCCTTTCACAATCCCTTCCAATAAAAATTGGACCTTGTACGTTGAAGAGATTTGAAGAATCCTTTATGAGTATTGTTATGTAATTGAGCCATGATAACTTTTACAAGTTGATAATTGAAATCTAGATAAATTCGATTTTTGAAGAAAATAATACCATTTTGATAATTCCAAGGCCTAACAGCTTCCCTTTTATAACAAGCTAAACCAGATTTTTAAGTGTGGAATTCTTCTACACTTCCTCTTGAATTGCTTTAATAAATTGTGGAATGGGTGTTGATAAAGCATGAAACTTAGCTTCATCTTGATGTTGTCTAGACAACACATCTGTCACCTTATTCTCACAACCTTTTCTATACTCAATCACAAAATGGAAACCCATGAGCTTGAATAGTCATCTATGGTGAGCTACAATTGTAATTTGTTGTGCCTATAAATGCTTCAAGGCTTGATGATCTATTCGAACCATAAATTATTGTCCCAATAAGTACGATCTCCATTTATGTCTAGCCAAGACTAATGCCAATATTTCCTTTTAATAAGTAGATAATAAAATATGTTTTCCTTGTAAAGCATGGTTGAAGAAGGCTATTGGTTTGTCTAGAGCAAAACTGCACCTACCCCTATCCCGCTTACGTCACATTCAACAATAAATACTTTTGAGAAATCAGACAAAAATAATACTAGTGCTTGTGTCACAGCTAGCTTAAGTGCAAAAAATTCATCCTCTACTGCAGGTGTCCACAAGAACACATTCTTCTTCATCATGGTTGTTAGAGGTCTAACAATTGTGCCAAAATGCTGAATAAATTTTCTATAATACCCACACAGCCCCAAGAATCCCCGTAATGCCTTTAGAGTAGCTAGCTTAGGGCAATTCATAATAGACTCAATCTTGGATGGATCTACGGAGACTCCATTTTGTGAAATAATATGGCATAAATAATGAACTTGTGTAATAACTCACCCAAATTTAAAAGGAAATTAAGAAGAAATATTGAGATTTTAATTGAATGAAATAGGTAATGAAATAATTAATTCTAGTTAGAAGCTCTAAATAAACTTAATTGTAAGCATCGCATAGAACTCGATTTTTAATTAAATAATTGTAGTTTTTTTTATAAAATAACCTTAATGAACATTAAAATAAACATTATAAAGAGTGTATTAAAAACATATGGGGGAGAAATTAAATATAGGAAAGTATTTAAAGAATTAAAGGAAATGAGATAGAAATTAAATTGGAAAATGGCAAAATGGTAAATATGGGTAATTTTAAACCTATAGACATATATAACCCTTAGCCAAATGAAATCAACTTCTCCATTTTGAATCCACCATGGCCGGCCACCATTTTTAGAGCTTCAAAAGAAAATTTTCTTCACATCATACCCAAAACCCATGATCCAACCTTCCATCCTTCACAAATAATCATCCCCGTCATCTCTAATAAAACTATTTGGACTTGAATCAAGCATTTAGAGTTAAAGATCTCAAGAGGTAATTTCTTCACCTTGCTCTAAAGTTTGATTTTTTTGTTGTAAATAAAAAAATTGAGGTTGGGTAGTATTTCTATGGAGTTAGAATTGGAAAAAACATGTTAAATGAGAAGATTGAGTTAGGATTTAGTTTAGATAAAAATTTTCATTTTTGAATTAGTATAACATAAATTAAATTGAAGTATAAGAAACCTTATATGAGGCTATATCTAAGTAATTAGTGGTTAGAAATGAAATTGAAACTTGTTGTGTGAAGTTGTGTTGGAGAGAAATTCCGAAATTTCAGAATTTCTGAAATTCCTGGTTATAAGCAGAATATTGAGCCCTCAATTTCGTGGCCTTAAAATCAGAAATTAGAAAATTATAAAACATAAAATTTGTAGCTTCATGTGTCCAAATTATATACATAGATAAGTTTTGCCAAATTCAGGTTGTATGGTGAGATACAAAGCCCTAATCAGGACTAGATCGGGTTAAAATTTCCACTTAGATACCCTACTGAGTTTTGCATTTTATAGGACTTTAAGTTCTGATTCAGGTGAAACTCAGAACATGAAAAATGTTTCTTTATGTCAAAGCTAAAAACCAGTGAAAAGATAATAGGAATTGGACACTTACATACTGAGTTATAAGTAAAAGAGTGAAGACTATTCGAGTGAATGTTGCATGCCTTAATTTAGAAATTCACCATAAATTGTGTAGTTACCAAAATAGCCTCAATTTTGGATATATTAGAACCTGAGATGTCTAGTTTAATTAGGAGAAATAATTGAAACAATTGGATAAGTGTAGTGGGAGATATTAGTAAACGAACCAGGATTGCCAAAACCTGAGATTTTGATAATTAAGGAATTTTTCAAAGTTACTTTAGAATTTGTGTAATTCAACATTGGATTGAACCTAAAGTGTGTTTAAATTGTATTATAGCTTCAAGAGGCAAAGAAAATGAAGCTTAAGAAGAGAGCTTAGTTGGGTGTTTTGGTTTGTAAGGTGAATAACTATATATTACTTCATTTGTATTTGTTTCCAATTCTAATTATTGAAACCACCTTGTAAGTTAATAAATATTAACCAATGCACATTGTTCCTCTTCCTCTTACTTGAATTTTGTTTCCATTCAAGCATGTTTTCATCAGAATTATCGTTGTATATAATTGAATAATCTATTGAATCTCATATTTCTTGAATAGCAAAATGTGGATATATATATATATATATATATATATATATATATGGTATCAAATTGTTAACCTATTCTAGTAAAACAGATGTGTAATTTCACTTTACTTCTGAATGCATCCTTGGTATTAATTAATTCAGATTATAGTCATTGGAATGACTTGACTTATTATCTTTTGTCGAAAACCTAATTGATATCTTTGATATAAGTACTTAATTATTGTTACATTATTGATATGAGCATTGCTAATGTTATTCATAAATGCATAATAGACCTTAGGTCATTATGTAACGAACCCTATTAATGTATAGTATGTACATGATAGATATCCCTCTCGATGGGGCTATGATAATACATCGAGACTTTATGCACATTATACTTTTTGACTGACCCTAGCCAGAGGGGGGTAAGGCTCTAGCCATACGGTCCGATCAACCGTATTACTACCATGTAGGCATGCTACCAAGATGTAGCATCTGTTGAGTTTTTTGGTATATTGATTATCTGTCAGCATAATGAAATATATTGATATTCTCATTATTATTAAATTGAATAGCATTTGTTATAACCAATTCATTGATATACCTTTAAATTTCATTTGACAATGGCTATGATTCCTCTTGTTAATATTTGATATTCATTATTGTATATATGTCTATTGAACCATTATCTTTCTTGTAAATAACATTGAATGCCTAGCCACAAGTGTGGTAATATGTTGTTACTCACTGAGATATTCGTATCCGACTTTCATGGATTTATATTTTTCAGGAGAAAAGTAGATAGAGGCAATTCCACTTCTTCCCTCTTCCTCTGGAGTGGAATTTTCTGTATCTATGTAAAGAATTTTTATTTTGTAATTATGAATTTTTTTTTTAGTACCATGATTTTGTAATTAAGGATTTAGTAAGATAGTATAAAAAAAAAAAAGTGAAGTTGTGTAATTGAGATGTAAAATATTGAATTGGGGAAAAGATATTAAATGTGATATGCATGTTGTAGTATGAGATGAATAAAGGAATAGAAGTGTTGATTTGTGCAGATTGTGTTATTGTTGAATATGAAGAGAGGGACTTGAATCCTGAGATAGATTGTAAAAGTAGGGAAGTTATGACAAATTTTCTGTAGAAATACCGAATAGGGTTCAACGAGTTTAGGTGAGTTTATGCCTTCCCCATGCCTTAGAAACGTCACATTTTCTGAAATTGGAATGTGACAGAGTTGGTATCAGAGCAAAGAAATAAAGGAAACATAATTAACTTAAGTATAAGTGTCTTAAGTGTCTAAGTGTACCATGTAACATTAGGATTTCTGTAACTTCAATTGTTGTTATCTATTATGTGTTCATCTGTGTTCTGCTAATAGATATCTATTCATTTTGTGTATTTATAGAATATGCCGCCACGAGGACGTCCGAGAAGTAGGGGACGGGGTAAAGGTGTTGTTTGTCCGGAACCTGATAGACGGGGACCACATCGCATGGGGCGACAAGTTGAGGCGAATGTGTGATCTAATATACCCCCAGAAAGAGAAGAGTCAGCTGGGTCACCACCTGCGAGAAGAAGAGTACAAGAGGAAATGGAAGCAGAGCCTATGAGGAGAATAAATGAGAAAGCCTTACTGCAAAAAATTAAGGAGTTAAGAAGAGAAAATGAGGAGTTGAGAAGGGCTCGAAAAGAACCGATGCCAGTTCCTATAGTTCCAGCTGCTCTTGCACCATTAGCAGCTCCTCCACCACCACTAGTTGAATAAGTACCATTTGAAAGGTTTTTGAAATTGAAGCCTTCTAAATATAAAAGGGATTTGTATCCCATTGATTTTCAGGAAGAAATGGAACACAAGATACACTTGTTACGTATTGCTGATAGCAGGGCTGTAGAACTTGTCGGGTTTTTAATGAAAGAGCAAGCCAAAGTTTGGTATAAGCATAGTGTAGCTGGGTTGCTCCGGACGAATGTGAATATTACTTGGGAGCAGTTTAAAGAGATGGTTCTCAATGAATTCCTGCCAGAAAGTGTAAAAGAAGCAAAGGCAATAGAATTTGAACGTTTAGTTCAAACTCCTGATATGAGTGTGTTTGAGTATGCTAGAAGATTCAGTAGGTTGAGCCATTATGCCTCGATATTGGTACCCACTGAAGCTGCAAGGATTTTGAGATTCAGGAGAGGGTTAGTAGCACCTCTGTATAAGATTCTGGCTGCACATGAGCTTGATTCTTATTCGAAGTTAGTAGATAAAGCTCGGTTAATTGAAAACAAAGAGATGGAAACGAAGGCAGAGAGAGAACAAAAAAAGGAAGAACAGTAATAGAGGTCAGGGCAATCAGAGAAGATCTAAGGGACAGGATTATCGTACTAGACCTTCTACAGGAGGGTTTCAATCATCTCAAAGTAGATAGGGTGATAGTGCTAGTAGAGGTCATACTTGATCAATGACAGCTTCATCAGCTCCTCGACCAATTACTAGTGTTATCAGACCTGAGCAGTCAGGACCGTCCATTCTCATCTATAAAATATGTAATAGAAGACATCCTAGCGTACGTAGGGTAGCTATTGGGGCTTGTTTGAGATGTGAACAGCAAGGTCACTTTATCAAAGATTGTCAGTTTACCAGGTGAACACAAGGAGCACCTGTAATGTCACAATCTACGATGCAGGGAAATGTTAATAGACCTCCACTTGGTAATGGTCGAAGTCAGACTGTAGCACCATCATCAGCTTAGACATCAGTTGGACGAGGTCAGGATAGAGTTTTTGTTATCAACCAATAAGAAGCTCGGACATCTAATGCAACAGTAGAAAGTACAATTTTAATTCAGACAGAGTTAGCTAAAGTGTTATTTGATATTGGCACTACACATTCTTTTGTATCTTCTGCTTATATAGATAAATTGGGAAAAGAGAGTAGAAAAATGGAAACACCTTTGAAGGTTTCTACGTCGTTGGGTAGAACTATTGTAGTGGATCGGAAATATGAAGGTTGTACAGTGGGAATTGAGGGAAGAAACTCACCAGTGACCTTGATTGAGTTACCCATATTGGAGTTAGATATTATATTAGGTATGGATTGGTTATCCCAGAACCGAGCCTTTATCGATTGTCATGGGAAGATGATAGAGTTCAAACCAGAGGGTGAACTTACTTATATATTTCAGGGTGAGAGAGGTGACGTGCGAGGTAATATCATTTCAGCTATTGGTGCTCGGAGATTGTTGCGAAAGGGATGTCAGAGATATTTTGCTCAAGTGATTGACACACGAGTATCTATATCTGGGGTTGATCAAATTCCCATAGTAAATGAATTTCCTGATGTTTTCCCCGACGACTTACCAGGATTAGCACCTGATCGGGAGATTGAATTTGAGATCGAGATTATTCCTGGTACTGATTTTATTTCCATCCCTCCTTATCCTCTGGCTTCTATAGAATTAAAAGAATTGAAGGTACAGCTTCAGGAGTTGTTAGATAAAGGTTTTATTAGACCCAGTAGTTCACCATGGAGTGCTCAAGTGTTATTTGTGAAGAAAAAAGATGGGTCTTTACAAATGTGTATAAACTATCGGTAGTTGAATAAAGTAACGATCAAGAATAAATATCCTTTGCCAAGGATAAATGATTTGTTTGATCAGTTACAGGGGGTCAGTCATTTCTCAAAAATTGATCTGAGGTCGGATTACCATCAGTTGAAGATTCGAAAATAAGATGTGCCGAAAACTGCTTTTAGAACCCGATATGGTCATTACGAGTTTTTAGTACTGCCATTTGGTTTAACCAATGCCCCTGCAGCTTTCATGGACTTGATGAATCGGATACTCAAGCTTTATTTAGATAAGTTTGCCATTGTTTTCATTGATGACATCCTTATCTACTCAAAAATTCAAGAAGAGCATAAAGAGAACTTGAGAATTGTACTGCACACTTCGAGAACACAAGTTGTATGCTAAGTTGTCGAAGTGTGAATTTTAGCTACATGAAATATGTTTTCTGGAGCATTTGATCAATAGTAAGGGAATTAAAATTGACCCTAGAAAGATAGAAATGGTAGTTGAATGGCCTAAGCCCACTAATGTTATCGAGGTTCAGAGTTTTATAGGTATGGCAAGCCATTATAGAAGATTTACGAAAGATTTTTCGCGAATAGCCGCTATATTGACCAAGCTTACCAAAAAGCAGGTAAAGTTTCAGTGGGATGATTCTTGTGAGGATAGTTTTCAGAAACTTAAAGTTTATCTTACTACTGCTCCGATACTTGCTTTACCATCCGGGTCTAATGGATTTGCAATGTACTGCGATGCTTTTAGAGTGGGACTCAGATGCATGCTTATGCAGAATGGCAAAGTGATAACATATGCCTCACGGCAATTGAAAAAATACAAAGTAAACTACCCCACTCATGACTTAGAGATGGCAGCTGTGTTTTTTGCACTAAAAATTCGGAGACATTATTTGTATGGGGAGAAATGTGAGATATTCACAGATCATAAAAGCCTTCAATACATTCTGAAACAGAGAGATCTAAACCTAAGGCAAAGGAGATGGGTGCAATTAGTAAAAGATTATGACTGTCAGATACTATACCACCCAGGTAACGCCAATGTTGTAGCGGATACTTTAAGCCGAAAGTCTATAGGTAGTTTGTCACATATAACAGTGAATAGAAGACCATTAGTCAAGCAATTGAAAGAACTGTTTAATATGAGTATCAGGTTAGAGATCGCTGATTCAAAAGCTATGATTGCACAGTTTCAAGTGAGGCCAATATTGATTGTAGAAATTAAAGCCTCACAGGATAAAGATCCAGACTTAATACAGATAAAGAAAGATGTAGAAAAGTACAAAGAAGACAAGTCAGAGGAGAAGTCTTCCGATTTCAAATTAGAGAATGGGGTCCTGAAATTAAGTCACATATGGTGTGTACCAAATGTGGATGGACTTCGGAAAATAATCATGCATGAAACTTATTATGCACCTTATAGTATTCATCCTGGAGCAACAAAGATGTATCATGAGTTGAGAGATAGTTATTGGTGGCCAGGGTTAGAGAAAGATGTAGCTAAGTTTGTGTTTACTTGTTTAGATTGTCAGCAAGTGAAGTTCGAGCACCAGAAACCTTCAGGGTTGTTACAGGAAATCATATTACCAGAATGGAAATGGAAGCAGGTGACTATGAATTTTGTTGTTGAGTTGTCACAAACAGTAAAAGGTTATAATTCCATTTGGGTGATAGTTGATCAATTTACGAAGTCTATTCATTTCCTCGAAGTTAAATCAACATATACAACAGCTCAATATGCACAGTTGTATGTTAACAAAATTGTACGCTTACATGGGGTACTAACATCCATCATTTCAAATCGGGGTCCTCAGTTTACGTCTCGATTTTGGCAGAAGTTCCAAGAAGCGATGGGAACTCAACTGAGATTCAGTACTGCCTTTCATCCGCAGACAAATGGGTAATCTGAACGGACCATTCAGACATTGGAAGATATGTTAAGATTATGTGTTTTGGATTTTGGTGGTAGTTGGGATCAGTATTACCACTGGTGGAATTTGCTTATAACAACAGCTATCACTCCACAATTGGAATGACTCCATATGAAGCATTATACGGCCGAAAGTGTAAATTTACAGTATATTGGAATGAGCCAGGGGATAAGCTGATTGAAGGTCCAGATCTGATCAGAGTAACAATGGAGAAAGTGTCGATCATCAGAGACAGGATGAAGACAATATTCAGCAGACAGAAGAGCTATGCGGATTCGAAAAGGAAGGATGTATAATTTGCAGTTCGTGATAATGTGTTCTTAAAAATTTCCCCAATGAAAGGAGTAAAGAGATTTGGAAAGAAAGGGAAATTGTCACCAAGATATATAGGACCATTCGAGATACTGGATAGAGTTGGGAATGTGTCATATAGCTTAGCTCTTCCTCTGAGCTAAAATCATGTGCATCCAGTCTTTCATGTTTCTATGTTGAGAAGGTACTTATCCGATCCATCACATGTCCTTCCAGTACAAGAGATTGAAGTGGATGATAAGTTATCATATGAAGAGATTCCAGAGCAGATAATGGATAAACAGGTGAAAAGATTGAGGAATAAAGAAATCCCAATGGTGAAAATACTATGGCGGAATCAAAGTACTGAAGAATGTACTTGTGAAAGTGAATTCATTATGCGACAAAAGTATCCTCAATTGTTTTCTACTTAAGGTAAGGCTATTTTTTTTCTAATTCGATGACGAATTTATTTGTAAGGGGTAGAGTGTAATAATTAACCAAAGTTTAAAAGGAAATTAAGAAGAAATATTGAGAATTTAATTGAATGAAATATGTAATGAAATAATTAATTCTAGTTAGAAGCTCTAAATAAGCTTAATTGTAAGTATCGCATAGAACTCGATTTTTAATTAAATAATTATAGTTCTTTTGACAAAGTGACTTCAATGAACATTAAAATAGACATTATAAAGAGTGTATTAAAAATATATGAAGGAGAAATTAAATATAGAAAAATATTTAAAGAATTAAAGGGAAAATGAGATAGAAATTAAATTGAAAAATGGCAAAATGGTAAATATGGGTAATTTTAAACCTATAGACATATATAACCCTTAGCCAAATGAAATCATCTTCTCCATTTTGAATCCACCACGGTCGACCACTATTTTTAGAGCGTCAAAGGAAAAATTTCTTCACATCATATCCAAAATTCATGATCCAACCTTCCATCCTTCACAAATAATCATCCACATCATCTCTAATTAAATTATTTGAGCTTGAATCAAGCATTTAGAGATAAGGATCTCATGAGGTAATCTCTTCATCTTGCTCTAAAATTTGATTTTTTTGTTATAAATGAAAGAATGGAGGTTGGATAGTATTTCTATGGAGTTAGAATTGGAAAAAACATATTAGATGGGAAGATTGAGTTTGGGTTTGGTTTAGGTAAAAATTTTCATTTTTGAATTATTGTAACATAAATTAAATTGAGTGTAAAAAATCTTATATGAGATTATATGTAAGTAATTAGTGGTTAGAAATGAAATTGAGGCTTGTTGTGTGAAATTTTGTGTAGGGGAGAAATTCTGAAATTTCAGAATTTCTGAAATTTCTGATTTTGAGCAGAATATTAAGCCCTCAATTTCATAGTCTTAAAGTCAGAAATTAAAAAAACATAAAACATAAAAGTTGTAGCTTCATGTGTCCAAATTATATGCATAGAAGTAAGTTTTGCCAAATTCGGGTTGTGTGGTGAGATACAAAACCCTTATCAGAACTGGATCGGGTTAAGGTTTCCACTGAGCTACCCTACTGAGTTTTGCATTTTATAGGACCTTAAGATCTAATTCAGGGAAAACTTAGAACATAAAAAATGTTCCTTTATGTCTTAGCTAAAAACCTGTGAAAAGATAATGGGAATTAGACATTTACATATTGAGTTATAAGTGAAAGAGTGAAAACTGTTCAGATGAAAGTTGCAAGCTGATTGCAGTGTTACAAACCCTATTTTAGAAATTCACCATAAATTGTATAGTGACCAAAATAGCCTCAATTTCGGATATGTTAGAACCTGAGATGTATAGTTTAATTAGGAGAAAGAATTGAAATAATTGGATAAGTGTAGTAGGAGATATTAGTAAACAAACCAGGATTGCCAAAACCTGAGATTTTGATAATTAAGGAGTTTTTCAAAGTTACTTTAGAATTTGTGTAATTCAACATTGGATTGAACCTAAATTGTGTTTAAATTATATTATAGCTTCAAGAGGCGAAGAAAAAAAAGCTTAAAAAGGGAGCTTAATTGGATGTTTTGGTTTGTAAAGTGAGTAACTATATATTACTTCATTTGTAATTGTTCCCAATTCTAATTATTGAAACCACTTTGTAAGTTAATAAATATTGACCAATGCACATTGTTCCTCTTGCTTGAATTTTATTTCCATTCAAGCATGTTTTCATCGAAATTATCATTGCATATAATTGAATAATCTATTGAATCTCATATTTCTTTTATATATATTTGTTTATATATATATATATATATATATATATATATATATATATATATATATATATATATATGGTATCGAATTGATAATCTATTCTAGTAAAACAGATGTGTAATTTCACTTTGCTTATGAATGCATCATTGGTATTAATTAATTCGGATTATAGCCATTGGAATGACTTGACTTATTATCTTTTGTCGAAAATCTAATTGATATCTTTCATATAATTGCTTAATTATTATTACATTATTGATATGAGCATTACTAATGTTATTAATAAATGCATAATGAACCTTAGGTCATTATAAAACGAACCCGTAACGAACCCTATTAATGTATAGTATGTACATGACAGATATCCCTCTCGATGGGGCTATGATAATACATCGAAACTTTATGCACATTGTACTTTTTGACTGACCCTAACTAGAGGGGGTAAGGCTATAGCCATACGGTCCGATCAACCATATAACTACCATGTAGGCATGCTACCAAGATGTAGCATCTGCTGAGTTTTTTGGTATATTGATTATCTGTCAACATAATAAAATACATTGGTATTCTCATTATTATTAAATTGTATAGCATTTGTTATAATCAATTCATTGATATACCTTTAAATTTCATTTGACGATGTTCTTTACAATGGCTATGATTCCTCTTGTTAATATTTGATATTCATTATTGTATATATGTATATTGAACTATGATCTTTCTTGTAAACAGCATTGAATACATAGCCACAAGTGTGGTAATATGTTGTTACTCACTGAG
>CANXYC010749159.1:0-14131 GCA_948193065.1 Aleurites moluccanus | reverse complement strand
TGGATCATGCACAGGAGCTCTGATTTCCTTAAGCACCAGGTTACCTTCCTCCAATCCTCTGTCGGTTACCCTTTTGTTAAAATGTCGGGCTAGCCTTTGCTGATACCCTTGAATTCGATAAAGCGCATCCACCCTTCTTTCATCAATAGCATTCAGTTGGTCATGGTACCCTTTGATCCATTCTGCCTCAGTGAGCTGATTCCCTCACATGACCCTTGCAGAGCAAATCTGTACCTCAATTGGAAGAACTGCTTCCATTCCATATACTAAAGAATACGAGGTTGCCCCTATTGGCGTCCAAATGGAGGTCTGATACCCCCATAACACAAATGAAAGTCGTTCATGCCAGCTTCTATGATTGGCGATCATCTTTTGCATAATGGTCCTGAGTGTCTTATTTGCTGCCTCGACTGCACCGTTGGTCTGGGGATGATAAGGAGAAGACTGATGATGTTGAATCTTTTCCTTTTCGAGCAAGTTTATTACTTCCTTTTAAAAATGAGACCCATTATCGGTGATGATCTCGAAAGGCAATCTAAACCGACAAATGATGTTAGTTCGGATGAAATGTGCTACCTTCTTGGAATTCAACACTTGATACGAGGCTACTTCTACCCACTTTGTGAAGTAATCTATTGCCACAGGAATTTACTCATGACCGTTTGAGGACTTAGGGATGATGCGTCCTATGACATCAATGCCCCATGTAGCAAAAGGCTAAGGTGTCGTGGTTGGATGCAAAGGAACGAGGGGTCGCTTTTGAAGTTTCGCAAATATTTGACATTTATGGCATTTCTGGACATACTTAGCACAGTCATCATTCATTGAAAGCTAAAAATATCCCAAGTTGGTGATTTTTTTGGCCAACGAGAAACCGTTCATATGTGGACCTTCTTCGCCACCATGTACCCATTCCATGATCTTCTGAGCTTCCTCCTCTGTTACGCACCTAAGGTGGATGTTGTCCTAGGCTCTTGTATACAACACATCACCATTGGGTATGAAGTTGCTAGCCAATTGTCTTAGGGTCCTCCTGTCTGATTTGGATGCCCCTTCCGAATAATGGTCATTTTTCAAGAAATTAAATATGTCCCAATACCATGGCTTGCCATCGGCCACTTGAATCTGTATGCATGTTGCAATATACCCCGGTTGTCCTCGTACCTCAATGACCATAGGCCGTATAATCTCATTACCCATCATGTCTATCATGGAGGCCAGTGTTGCTAAAGCATCGGCAAACTGATTCTTAGCCCGAGGTAGATAGTGGAAAGATAATTCTTAAAAGTTTTCTGCCAAATCAGTTACGCGTTTATAGTAAGGAACTAAACGCTCTTCTCTTATCTTCCACTTGCCCAAAGCTTGTGACACAATCAAATTAGAGTCTCCATAGACCTCTAAGTACTTGACCCTCATGCTTGTGGCAACCTCTAAACCACATATGCAGGTTTCATATTCTACCTTATTGTTGGTGACCTCAAAAGACAACTTAAGAGCTATGGGTAAATGATACCCATTTGGTGTGACGAGTACTATTCCCATGCCATAACCCTTGCTGTTAGCTGCTCCATCGAAGTACAACTTCCAAACTTCAGGTTTTAATTCCATGATGTCTTCGTCGGGGAATTCAGGTTCAAATGGGTCATCATCTATTGGGGCAGCAGCAGCTAGTTGGTCAGCTATCATACTTCCTTTGATAGTTTTTCTTGAAACATACTTACGATCAAAAGCTGTTAGAACTGCCAACCATCGAGCCATTTTGCTGTCAAGAACTGGCCTCTCCAATAGGAATTTCAAGGGGCTCTTGTCAACAAGAATATGTGTGATATATGAACCCAAATAATGTTGAGGCTTGTGGCATACCTAAACCAAAGCGAGGCACAACTGCTTAATTTGATTGTACTTTAGTTCGTGAGCAAGCATGCGCTTACTCAAATAATAGATGGCATTTTCTTTATGCGAATCTACAACATTTTGAGCGAGCATCGCTCCCATGTCCTCTTTGGTCACAGAGAGGTATAACAGTAAGGGTTTACCATGTCTTGGTGATTGTAACACAGGAGGAGCTAACAAGTACCGCTTGATCCTTTCAAAAGCTTGCTGACATTCATCATTTCACTCTTTGGAAGGCCCCTTCTTCAACAATTTAAAGATGGGTCCACAAACATCAGCCAACTGAGAGATGAACCTATTAATGTACTGCAAACGTCCTAAGAATCCTCTGATTTCTTTTTCAGTCTTTGGATCTGGCATCTCCAAAATGGCTCTTGATTTGACTGGATCTATTTCTATCCCCTTCTTACGCACCATATGGCCCCAAGAACAAACCTGAGGATGCACGAAAAACACACTTAGCCGGATTCAATTTCAGGTTATACTGTCTCAACCTAAGAAAGAAACACCCTAATGCATCTATATGTCCCTTTGCCGTTTTGGATTTTATCACCATATCATCAATATATTCTTCCACATCCCTATGAATCATGTCATAAAAGATGGTCGTGGCCATTTTCTGATATGTTGCCCCAGTATTTTTCAACGTAAAAGATAAGACCTTGTAGCAGTAAGTGTCCCATTCTGTCACAAAAGCTGTCTTTTCCTTATTAGGTGGATAGACTTGTATCTGATTATAACCTGCATATAAATCAGTCAAGGAAACTACTTCAAATCCGGCCATGCGATCCACTAATAAGTCTATGTGAGGTAAAGGAAAATCATCTTTTAGACAAGCTTTGTTCAAATCCCTGTAATCGACGCACATCCTTACTTTCCCATCCTTTTTGGGCACATACATTATGTTGGCTAGCCATGAAGGGTAAGTGACAGGTTCAATAAAACCATTCTTTAATAACTTAACAACTTCTTCTTTGATCTTGAGAGACCATTCTGCCTTCATCTTTCGTAGCTTCTATTTTACGGGCTTCACATCCTCATAGGTCGGAATCTTGTGGACCACTATGCTTGGATCGATACCCGTCATGTCTTCAGGTTCCCAAGCGAAACAGTCTAAAAATTCTTGGACTATTTTAAATAAAGAAGCTTTGTCATAAAATGATGATGCAATGAATATGATTTTCAGTTTATCGTCTATGCCAAGATTAATTGATTTCTATTATGTTCTTTTATTTCATTTATTTCTTTTTCTTTTGATGTCTCATTTAAATTGGATTCATTGAAATGGAAGGAAGACTCAAAGAGATAAGAGGAAAACTAGAAACTTTTATTACTAACAAAAGTTTTGTCCTCGCGAACTGCATTAAAATTGAAAGAAGGACCAGGGAGATCCTTTTTTGACTCTACAGAAGAAAAAAAAACTAACTCAACAGACTCCGACTCTGACTTTGCTTCGGACTCGGATTCTGACTCGGACTAGGCTGGGAAGGAAAGTGTTTCATCAAGGTTTGGAAGCTTCTCAATGTACCAGTTGTCTGATGCAACCAAGGTAGGATGGATGAGCTTGGCGAGGTGTGTTTCTATTTCACTTCCAATCATGAGGACTTATTTAAAGAGAGTAGCCTCCATGTTTTCCTCCCAATCTTGCTCTAGAAAGTAGATGGACTCGCAATCCTCCAAATTGAGCCTCTCCTCTTAGCCTCGGCTTTCTTTTTGGCTCTCATCTCAACCTTCTCCAAATCCTCTTCGGTAGGCTTGTAACCAAGTCCAAAGGGTGGGTTAGCTACTAGATATTCCTTGAAAGAGGTTATCCCCTGTTGATTCCTCCCAATACCTAAACCAGGAAAATAGTTCATTTTCTTTAAGATGTTAGCCACTGCTATGTTTCCAAAAGGATCGAATTCAAATGGGACTAACTCTTTACCTCCTTCTTGTTCAATGAATTGTATGGTATCGAAAGAGAAACCAGACAAAGGGACAGTATTTGGCTCAAGCTGAATTCCCAAAATAGGAGTAGAGCTGGGAACCTTATTTTTTCCGTGAGTATCACCCTTGATGGTGACTTCAGCAGTTTCATGAGGCATTTTGAGCTTTTGATGCAAGGAGGACGGAACAACCCTTGCCTTATGGATCCAGGGTCTACCAATGAGGAGGTTAAAGCAAGCAGGCACATCAATCACTTAGAAAGGGATAGGAGCGGTTATAGGGCCGATTGTCATGTCAAGAGTAGCCACACCCAGGACCTCTCTCTTTATATTATTGTATGCCCTCATAATCTGATCGGAGGGTGTGAAATCTGCAGCCCCAAGGCCTAATCAACTTGCAACTTTCAATAGGCACACATTCAGAGCCGACCCATTATCAACCAAAACCATGAGGATTGTCTTCCCTTGGGTCATCACAGTTATATACAAAGCCTGCTTATGATTTTTTCCTTCCTTTGGTAAACCATGATCAGTGAAAGAGATGGAAGCAACCTTGGTTGAGCTAGTGAGTAAGGCTACCAAGGTTTCAGAAGAAATGTCAATTAGGGCTTGACACTGATTCAACGCCTTGCAAAGAGCTTAGCGATATGGGAAGGATGATTGGATGAGACTCCAAATGGAGATGTTGGCTTGGGTTTTCTTTAATTGCTTGAGGATAGCATCCTCTTCAGGCTCATTGCTTATTTTTTCCATGGGAGGGGGAACATGCTGGACAAGCTGTTGGATTGATGAACTCGGTTGATAGAGTCTACCACTTATTGTTATTGCATCTATCTCTTTCACAAATTCATTAAGATCCAACACACAACAAAAATCATTATTTGATCTAATCAAGAAGATTAGATCCATTTTTAAGTCGGAAGAGTGAAGGAGATTGACATTAACTTGGTGATTCGAAAGAGGGTTGGTGGTGATGTTGGGTTTTGCTTTTGGTGGAATAATATTACCATTATCCACCAAGTCCTGGATCTTATGTCTAAGGTTCTTGCACATTTCTGTTTTGTGCCTTGCACTCAGATGATACTCACAATATTCATTCATATTCCAACTTTTGGGCAAAAGGTTTGGGGGTGCCCTAGGCTCTAAAGGCTTCACCAAATTTGCCTCTAATGCCTTTTTGTATACCATGACTAATGGCATACCCAGATCAGTAAAAGACCTCCTTTCAAGTCTCATAGGAGGATGGTTGGAGATGGCAGCAACTTCCCCGCTTTTCTGATTGGAAGAAGGGTTGTGGGCATAGTGGGTGTTCTTCCTATACCTTGAACCGGAGGATTCTTCCTTAACTTGCCCATTCTGGATCAAATCCTCTATCTTTGATGTTGTGGCAATAAGGGCTTTAAAGTCTGGCAAATATTGAGTTTGGAGATAAGTCTTGTAACTTGGGAGAAGATTCTTGATAATTATATCAATTTGCTCATACTCAGTGGGTTTGTTCATCATTTGGGCTGCTTTAGCCCTCCATCTAGTGAGGAAAGTGGAAAAAGACTCACTTTGTTGTTGCTTAGTGGTCTCCAAATCTCTCCTAGTGATGTCTACCTCAATGTTATAATGATATTGCTTAATGAAAGTATTGTAAATATCATCCCATATTTTCTTGAAATTGGTGTCCAAGTTGACATCCATCTCATTGCTACACCCATGAGCGACTGCTGGAACAATTGAGCAAGGAGCTCATTGTCCACCCCCAATGGGTTCATAGCCCCCACATACATCTTTAAATGAGTTTTGGGGCAGGTAGTGCCATCAAATTTGTCCATGCTAGGCATTTTGAACTTTGGAGGAATCCTAGCATTTGGGAATAGAGTAAGTGAATCCACATCGATTAGATCCTTATGCCTTTTAATATTTTTTAGAAGTCTTTCTATAGCTTCAAATTTGTCCATCAATTTCTTAGTTTCTATCGAGTTGGAGTTCTCTTCTCCATGAAAAAGATTCGGGGAGGAGGATGGCGTAATGCGACCGGTTATATTGACAGTCTGTGGTAGAATGGTAGCTTCAGGAGCTCTCCCGTTATTTTTCATATCAATACCAGGGTTTGGTGGAAGGGATGAAGATGCATTAGGGGCATTAGCTTGGGGGACAACTGCTCCCTGGCCCATCATTGTTTTCACCTCACTAAGGATGGATTGGTATTGTGAATCAAGGGCATGGTTTAGGGCAACCTGGAAGTTATCCTCTTGCTTTTTTAGTAGGTTAGCTAACATTGTCTCTATGGCCTCCATGCCGGGTGCTATGCTTTCCATTTGTACCTTCTAAAAGAAACATTCGGAATCAGGTCATGGTGGTCCAAACAAAACCTGAACAAAGGTGGAAAAGTAAGGTTTGAAGGTTTTGTGGGTGGTCTAATGGGTTTAAAGTTTTGGGCTTTGGTTTGACCATTGACTTGTTTGTTCTTAGTTTATAAATGTATGAATGCATGGTCATGCATGGATGCATGAAGAAAATTGGTTTCATGATGACAATTTAACATTATTATAGTTCATGGGCCCTAAGGTCCAAGGTCTAATGTTCATTACATGAAGGTTAGGTGGTTTGGTTTAAGGCTCACATTAGAGCAGTGATATACCAAACCACATGTGAAACAATGAGTTTCGCGTAGGTCCAATAATACGACTGCTCATTACAACTCAAAAAGGATTTGAAGATTCGTTGCAGGGTGGATGCTTTCGCTATCTCCCAACATACTCAAAGAGAGTTGTCGGATCAATACTACTCGTTATCCAAAGGTTTAATTTTGTAACTGGTAATGTAGTGATGCATAAAAATCAAGGTTAAACTAAAAAGTCACTTTTGAAAATATTTTCAACCAATTGGTAGTTCTCTTTAACTTTTTTTAAAAAAAATTAGTCCCTAGTGGAGTCGCTAACTGTGAGGTCTCGCCCTAGCACCGCGTCCAGGTTTGCTTTAAATGGGATCGGAGTGCTCATTTGGGACAATTTTTCACGGAGGAGACGACCTTAGCGCCTTTTATTTGAAAATGATTTTGATTTTGAAGTCACCGCCTTAAGTTATTTTTTATTGGGAAAATTTAAGATAAAAACCCATTTTGACTCCAATTTTATTCCAAAGGAAGAAAAAGTACACTAGTCTTTGAAACCAAAGAGGATTCGGGGACTAGATTTTCAATTGAACTTGGCTTTTTAATTTTAACATTGATTTAAAATTATTTTCATGAGTAATTAAATAATGACATATAAGATGCATGAGCAAGTAAATAAATGGATGAATAATTGAAATATAAGCAATCAAGTAAAACAATAAAAAAAAACGATAAAAGTAAATTATTACACCTTAAAATCCCAAAATAGGAGATATTAACTCTAGCCCTTATGGGTTCTAGGTTGATCACATATTCCCTAAAGAATACATTTAACAAATAAAGTAAAGTAAATAATCAAAGAAAAAGAAATTATTTTTGTCTTTTTTGGATTTGAAGTTTTTATATAGCTTCTTTGTGTATCCCGTTGAATGGGAATCAAAACCCACGTAGTTTTTCCTTCTCGCGAAGAAGAGTTGATTTTATGCCCAATTTATCATGTTTTGATTATTTATTTTGATTCTTTATCAAACTAAAGAAAGTGAGTTGAGAGTTTATACCTTTGCCCTAATTCTTAGAGGTGTTAGCAGACGGAATGCTCTTCCGGATCGGAGTTCCACCTTGGATCGGATGAAGTAGAGGAAATAGGTCGAAATGTCTTCTTAGCTTTTAAGAAAGCAAATTGACAGAGTAACTTTGCTTAGAAAAATGATTTTGAAACTCCACACGCCTCGGATTATGTCCTTCTTTAGCTCAAGGAGAACTAAAGAAGATGGGCTCCACATGCCCTGAATAGCAATTCTTTAAACTCAAGGAGAGCTAAAGAAAGAAGAAAAATAATTATTGGAGGGAGAAGATATGAAATCTAAGAAGGAAATAATCAACTACAGAGACTTAGGGGCGCAGAACTAGGTTGAGGGGGTCAAGTATTTATAGTAGAGGCTTGGAGGATCAAATCCCATCATTTTTCAATGTGAGATTCGGAAAAAGCAGGTTTGGAACGGAGCTGCCACCGGCAAGAGGAGCTAGTGCTGCCAGAGGGGGGCGGCGGCGACGCCGGGGGGTCTTGGCGGCAGAGGAGATGAAGGAGGGCGACAGCAGTGGCAAAAAGCCATGCTGCCGCCCTTGGGCATGGCAGTTGCCGCCCTGAGGGTATGCCGGCGCCGCCACCCCCCTCTGGCAGCAATGCCATGCCTAGAGGGTGGCAGCTCTGGGCCGACTTCGTTCCAAGGCCGTTCTGAGTCCGTCCGAGAGCGGGTTTGGTTCCGGTGAGTGTCATTCGGGCTGACACGAGTCCGATGGGTATAAAAAACTAGTGTTCACATTAATTAATTCACCATGAGTTAAACTATCATAAGAAATAGATCCATTATAAATTTCTCTAATACAAGAATGTACTTATTCAACAAAAAGTTTTGAAAGTCTTGCAATAAAATGTTCTTTCTAAAACAAGTGATAACAATTATTTAAAAAAAAAAATAGTAAGAAAATATTTTTATGCCAATGAAAATCTTGTAAAATTAAATAATATAAATTTGATAAAACCTCATATGCTCGGACTTGATATTCAATAGATTTTTCAATAAAATTTTTAGTTATTGAGTAAATAAGAGTTGCTATAACATCTTACTCTTGAGTTTGAATTTACTAATTTTCTTCTTGTTTAATAACAACGCTTTTAGTATTTAATATTGTAGAATTATCTTCAAAAGTGAAATAATAATCCCACTAATCTTTTAATTGGCCAATAAAATCAGAAATTAAATGATGAGATATTGCTAAGTTAAAATTATTATGTGATTTATAGGCAAATGAAGCCACAAACATTTCTTGTAATATATTAATACTTTGATATTTAGAATGACCATCTATATTCCATTCATAAATAGCTTGAAAATTATATTTTTGTTTGAAAATTTTGATATCTTTCTTCATATTATATCAAAAGGTGTTGGTCTAAAATAATAATTTCGACTTCTTGGTCTAGGTAAATTTTGATTATGAAGTTTTGAATTGAATAAGTGTTTTAGAATTGACTCTCTAATTGTATATTTATAATTTCAGGTTCCTTTTTTGTGATAATATTAATTTGAAGTGAAAATTATGAATTTAACATAAGTTGATTAAGTTTAGTATGAATTTTAATTAACATACCTTCTCTAATTGTATATCGTCTTGTAAAATAAGATGAGAAATTGTATTAGTAAAATTAATTTCTTGTAATTGAATATTATTAGTTAAATGTATTTTTAAAATAAAAGTAGAAAGCTTAAAAGTAGAAGGTTTAAAAATAAAAATAGAAAGTCTACTAGTTTTTAGTAAAGGTATTTAAAAAGAAAAAAGATTTAGTATTTAGTGTAAATTTTATGTGAATATTTTCACTATGGTCTTCAGTTATAGAAGAAATAGAAGATATATTTTCTATTGATGTTAAATGAATAAGTTCTTATAATTCCTATAATCCATATTGAAATAATTCATTCTATTTTAATTTTTTAAATTTATTATTATTGAATGTTGAGTATATGCTTTAAAAAATATTGTTTCATTTCTAATTAAACTATGTTTATAATATAGATTGTAGACATAATTTTATAATATACTCTATAAACAATATTAATAAATTTTGTATTGTCTAAGAAATTTATATTTTTTTATTTAAGAGTAAGGGTTAAAGAATAAAAAATATTAGGATCAAATAAAAAATAAAAAATTTGGATAACACTTAAAATAAATTAGACCCTTAGCTAGATGTAATACCCATATTTTTGAAATATTTTTTAAAATTATATTTTATTTATAAATAATAATTATTTTATGAATATAAAAGTATTTTTGAGATTTATTATATTTCAAAGAAATAAATATTTAAAAGTAAAAAAAGAAATGTATTTTTCAAAATTAATTTTAATTTTAATTAGTTTCATATTATTATGTATTATTTAATAATTTAATTTTTATAATCATTTATTTAGTCAAATAAATTATTTTAATTATTATTATTGTTATTTTAAGAATTTTTAAGAATTAATTTTATATTTAAATAATTTTTATTAAATTAGAAAGATATTATTTTTCAAGTTTTAGTATGTTAAAATGAAATATATTTTATAAAGATTTTATTAATTATTTATTTATAATTTTTGGAATTAAAATAAATTTTTTACAAATTTTCAAAAAATAAATAAATAATATGACCAATCATAGACTTTTACATGACAGCTTCAGATTGACTGCTAGCATATTAAAATTTGATGAAAATGTGAAGAAGAAGCAGAAGAAGGGAAGAAGAAGAAGGGAACAGGAGGAAGAGATGGTTGGCTTTCTGGCGCCAATTTCGACCAAATCGGAGGGAGGTGGTCGACACCTCCCATACCACCTTGTAGCTTACTATGAGGAGAGTTCATAGGTATCAATATTTGATGGAGATCAACAAGATTTGATGTTTTTCATATTTATTTGTATATTTTTTGTATTTTTATTTTTCTTAATTATTTTTAATAGGAAACTTAGTTTTAGACGTTATTTAAGGTATTATATTAGTTTTAATTTGTTTCTCTATTTAAGTTAGTTTTAATTTATTTCCTTTTAGAAATAAATTACCATATTATATTTTAGGGTTTTCTGAAAGTTATTTCCTATATATAGTTATGTAAACCTTAGGGTTGAGAGAGTTTGGATTTGAATTAAAAATTGTTTCTTCTAATTTTTGGTATTCTTTTGAATCAACGAATTTTGATATCTATTTCCTGGTATTTCTAAAATCAACAGGTTATACAAGATTATTTTCCGGTATTCGTGCGCGAATCAAGGGATTATAATAAAATTCTGTTTTTTCATTGATATTCCGCTGTGTCAGTTGGTATCAGAGGTTGCGCTCGTTCTTTGAAAAGCCATGCCATTAAGGAGAGGATGCCAAACTGTACCTGTAGAGGAGGTTTATAATCATGACATAATTCAGATAGAGCAACGTATCATGAACCATATGGAGGAACGTATGATACAAGTGATGGATCAGTTAACTCAATGGGTAAATGAGTTTTTAAAAGATTAAATATTTAATCTTCATGTCTCAGAAATAATGTCAAATGTCAATTGGGATTTATTTTCAGTATTTGATGATTATCCCGATGAAAAAATATTATTATCTACAACGATAGTTTCATCATCCATTGAGAATCATAATAATATCGGAGAATCTCAACAGATAACAACACAGTTTCACAAGAAAGAAGAATATTATTATGAAAATCCATTATTCGTTAATCTTTCTACTGCATCTGATTCTCAATTCATCAAAAAAAATTTAATTGAAACTTATATCCAAAGTTATTGAATAGATTTGATGAGAATTATAAGGAAAATTGAAAATTTTCAAATTCTTTATGAGTATTTTACGACCATGTATTTTCAATATAGAATTATTTTACCTAAAGATTCTTTTGAAGATAATGTTACTGCAAATTCGAGGACAAATTTTCTCTACCCAAGAGAGAATGATAGAGATCAACAAGATTTGATGTTTTCCATATTTATTTATATATTTTTGGTATTTTTATTTTTCTTAATTACTTTTAATAGGAAATTTAGTTTTAGGCGTTATTTAAGGTATTATATTAGTTTTAATTTATTTTTTTTTATTTAAGTTAGTTTTAATTTATTTCCTTATTTATGTAAATCTGCTAATTTGTTTCCTTTTAGAAATAAATTACCACATTATATTTTAAGATTTTCTGAAAGTTATTTCCTATATATAGTTATGTAAACCTTAGGGTTGGGAGAGTTTGGATTTGAATTAAAAATAATCTTTCTGATTGAAAGTTGTTTCTTTCAATTTTCGGTATTCTTTTAAATCAACGAATTTTAATGCCTATTTACAGGTATTTCTAAAATCAACAAGTTATAGAAAATTATTTTTCGATATTCGTGCGTGAATCAACGAATTATAATAAAATTTCGTTTTTTATTGATATTCTGCGGCGTCAATATTGCTTAATTTCAATTACCAGGTAAGGAGTTATTTCTGTTCAAAATAGCTCCAATGACCATGTTAGTAAACAATTTCAATTATGTATAACTCTCTCATTTGAACTTCAAATTAAATGATTCTTGTTCGTTTATTTTTGTTTTGATTCCAACTTTCTTTTGATACTCAATTTGCCACCTGAAATTTGCCGGAAAAGAATATTGAAAAATAGAACCACCGGACTTTCTATGGTGGATTTCGATCAATTCTGGTGACTCCAATTTTGTTGAACTCCTCTCTTCATAAGCTTTCCAAGGGCACTAATTTTGCCTCGATCAGAGACCGAAGT
This sequence comes from Aleurites moluccanus, assembly GCA_948193065.1. Taxonomy (NCBI): domain Eukaryota; kingdom Viridiplantae; phylum Streptophyta; class Magnoliopsida; order Malpighiales; family Euphorbiaceae; genus Aleurites; species Aleurites moluccanus. Next base: position 1,898 of record CANXYC010749159.1, on the reverse strand, counting down.
CGGGATTGAAAAATTTGGATACGCGTACTTTTTTGACAAATTTTGAGTAAGTAGGTTTAAATTTATTCTAAAATTATTTATTAATTGTTTGGAGATTATTTAGAGACAAATTTATGAAATGGTTGTATATTTATGTTGGTATTGGAGAATTTAGACAGTTAAAATTTGATAATTGTATTTATTTTGAGAGGATAAATTAGGATGAATTATTTTAGATTGTTTAGAGTTATTGAGAAAATTATTTAGATGATATTTATAAAAAATTATTGAGTTTAACATTGGTTGTAAAATTTTCGGGCAGTAATTTATCAATATTTGTGTTTTTATTGAATGTAAGAATTAAAGTAAATTTATTATATCGATTTGGAATTTTTATGAAAATTATGTAGACGATATTATGGAATTTAGATACTGAAAAGTTAAATTATTGTGGAGTAATTTAATGAAGTAGATAATTAAATTAAGTCTATAAAAGAGATTAAATTAAGATAATTATTGAAGTTGGATAAATAAATTATTGAAACAAAAATATTTTGATGATAGTATTATTTTAAATATTTTAAGGCAATAATAATATATCGAGAATTTATTTTGAGATGATTAAATTGATCATAATTATTGGGTTGATAAGTTGGAGACCCGGGAGGAGTCAATTGATATAGATGTGTTGGATTTGGACCGATGAGCTGATTATTAAAAGTGTTTTTAGTTTTGTTTTAGGAGTTATGTCATATTTTAGAGAAGGTTCTGCCAAAATTTTGATAAATTTTTGAAATTCTCTTTTTATATTTCTAAGCTAATATTTAAATATAATTATAATAATTCCTGTATTTGATTTCAGTATCTTGGATGTCTTCCATTGCTGTCAGTCATAAGGCGCTCAGAGAGAGTCAGCCAGTTTGATGGTTGTCAAATTTGTGAGTTGATATATTTTAATTTGACTATGCATCTATGCATGACATGTAAGCATTGAGTGAATGTGAATATATATATGTATATAAGCTATCACTATTGCATTCGAGTTAGAATCATGATGTATGTTTATGCCATATTATATGATGATGATATTATGTATATATGTGGTTGTAATGGAAAATAGGATGATGTGAAATCCAGCTGTACTAACACAAAAAACATTAACAATGTAACATAATATGATGATGATGATGATGATGTTATTACAGGGATTGCCTGATTTAAGTTGATCTTACTGTGGCCCCATAGTTGGATTTTAAGAGAGCCAGTAGAGGGGTTGGTTCCCATTTATAATAAACGGAAACATAGATGTGGTTGAATTCCATAAACATTTTCCATCACGGATGTTATATATGTTTACGGATGATTATAAGTAATATGACATTTCATATACATGAATAAATGAGTTGCATGTTAAATTAATATATATCAGCTCATTGAGTCAAATGTTTACCCTTATTCATATATTTTTTTAGGTTTCGGGTCGAGTTTAAAAAGATTAACCTCTTAAATTGAGTATTTCTTGCCTTTTATTTTTCAAGCATATGAGTTATTTTATTTTGTTATGTAATTATTTTATTTTATTGTATTAAAATCTCTAGAATTCCACACTGTTATGATAATACTAGAATTATGGTTGTAATTCTATTATTACAGTGTTGAGTATAAATCTTTAGTTGACATGTTAAGTGCATGATATTTGCCCTAAGTAGCTAAGTAATAATATCAAATTATTGAGATTATATTTGATAGATTGACTCATAGCCCTTAATTGTAACAGTTTGTAATATCTGCCATTTTTTTTTTTGAAGTGTCATTATCCATTTTATTTTGTTTGGAGAATTTTAAAATTTAATGAGAAGTTTGGAAATCTCAGAAATTTTGCTTTGACTGCAGCTGAATTCAGTATTGGCCATTACTTG
>CANXYC010749046.1:0-11352 GCA_948193065.1 Aleurites moluccanus | reverse complement strand
CTACTTTGAAAATTCAACTTACACAATCTCCAATTCTATATCAAATTAACCATCAATTAGTTGTTCATTCATATCCAATTAACCATTTCTAACCTCAATTAACATAAACACATCCTAATTCAACAATTCATTCTTTACAACTTCAATTTAAGCAATCAAATTGGGAATTCCATCAAATTAAGATAAACTAATGCAATTAAACATAATACCCATCTAATTCAACCTAAATAAACACTAAATCATTAATCAAATCAAACAAATTAACATTCATACATCTAAGCACTATGGTGGCCGAAACTTCCTTCTTGAAAATCCTCCAAATTCTTTACTCCTCACTTCAATCTAATGGTAGAAATGAGTTTAGCTAGGTTAAATTACTATTTTTCTATCAAAATCCTAAAGAAAACTATAAAAAAAATGAAGAAATGAAAGATGGGAGAAGGAGAATGAAGCTACGGCAATGGAAGATGAAGAAATGGAGAAGATGAACCGAAATTGTGATGGTAAATATAAGACAAAATCAATTGTAAAATTATAACAAAACCCTCGAAGTTCCAATCTTTACACTTTGGTCTTTAAATCATCTGTAATTTATTCTGACAATTCTGTCAGGATTTTGAATTCAAAGTGGGGAATGTTTAGGCTTATTTTAATTTATACTTATTTATAAAAATGGTTATGGGTAACTCCGACTGACCACTTTTCACTATTCACCTTGAATTTTCCTTTATTTACAAAAATGCCATTGATTACTTTTTCAGTGTTCCTAAATGATTTTCACTTCTTTCTTTTTACCAAAATTAAACATAAATTATGGTCATCTTTTACCCTCAAGTCAACTTCAGAAATTCTTCTGTTGACCGGACTGCTCATTTTTAGGCAGTGTTCTCGACACAGCCAGTTTCCTAAAAAGTTTCAAATTTGCTTTCTAACTATATCTCTAAAATTATTTCCCATCATTTCAAGACTAAAAGACCACATACTGAGAATAAATTCATGCATACATGTTGTGGCTTTTTAGGTATTACATATATAATAATGATTTATGAGATATGATGTTTTTGCATTGGATAAGTGTATGTTGTTATGTATGAGACAGGTTTAGTTAAGAGTTTTACGAGTTTATGGTGGCCTTATGCCTACCCTTGTCCTAGGACTGTCGCATCAGTGATGTTGGAGTGTGACATAGAATGAACCTAATACTTGTTCATTCAATTATATTGTCATCAAATGATTAATGAGATACTAATGAGCCTATTACTTTGTTAATTGAACCTTATTTTTTTTGTTGCTTATTTATTATTGTAATTGTTTCCTATTACCTATGTGTATGTTGGTATAGTAAAGCTACTATTTTGTGTACAATGACTATTTTAACCCTCGTTAGGAAGGGATAATATCCAAGCCATAAGGCCTGATCCACCTTATGCTTCATTAATGAGATTGATATGTAATTAATATCTGACATGTGTACCAGACCCTTTAGATATGTTATACTAACATGTCATAAGTTCCTTTGATTCATTTATCCTACTTTATTTTCTCAGTGTAATTTATTGTTAACCTTAAATGTTCCACTAACAATTGTCCTTTATTTATCTATAAATTGGGCATTTGGTGTGCTATTTATAAAATCTTCCATTATTTATTACTTATATATTGTTACCTACCTAACTCACTGTATAATAATATATATTTGATTCACTGAGTATGTATAATACTCACTCTTTTAATGGTTAAATATTTTTTTCAGGTTAGGAATAGAATGGTTCTAAGGTTTCCCTCTTCAGTGGAACCAACTATCCTTTATAATGTAATTATCAGAATTCATATTACCTTTTGTAAACTCTAGAAGCTCCATGGTTGTATAATTAAGTAATTTAGTTTTGTATAGAATGATGTGTAAATAATACTTTTAACTATTATCTAAAATGTATGAAATATGTTAGTAAATAAATTTTCCTAATGCTGTAGGTAGATAAATGGATGATATTAAATGTAGAATAACTATGTCAAGTAATGAATATAAGTTATAGTAAGGGTTCTATAGGTTTTGGTAGCCTTAAACAGATCCTGCATCCTAGGACTATCATGTTCCAAAATTGGGACGTGACAAAGGTGGTATCAAAGCTTGGTTTAATAATAATACAATATGGATAAGTGTCAATAGGATATAGGTATACCATGGAGAATAGGATTATTGTCTTGTCAATTGAAGTTATTTATTGTTAGTTATATCAACATTGTTCGTTATTTGATATATTCTTTTTTTTTTTAAATTTTTATATATAGTGGAGCATGCCGCCAATTATTACAAATACGAGAATAGTAGTAAAAGGAATAGGTAGAGGTCATGCAAGAGGTAGAAATGAGATACTATCAGTTCATAGACAAATGGAGACAAAAGTGGCCTCAAATGTAACCACACCGATAAAAGAATCACTAGGACCACCTAGGGATCAACAAATAATACAAGATAAATAGGAAGTCCAGTCTATAGGAATTGAAGAAACTTTGAAACAAGAGATTAGGGAATTGAGAAGATAAATTCATAATCTAAAACAAGCAAGGCATTTATCTCCACGAGTTTACAAATGCTACAAATGCAAAAAATACATATAAAAGAAAGAGTAAATATGTTATGGTAGATATCAACTGTAAGAGATATAGAAAAGTACATAAAGGAATATGTAGATGGATAACGGAAGCATGTTTTAGACGTGGAAAACAAGGGCATCTTATTAAAGGCTTTCCATATGTAAAGAATCAACAACTTATACTACATGATAATTATAGGTATGATTTCTATTCCTTATATATTTAGTTATCTATATCTTACTGTTATGAGTTTAAATATTTATATCTTTCCCTTATAACCGAGCACTTTGTACTAAAATAAACTAAGTTACGCTTATCTGTAGGGTTGGTATGATTGAGATAGTATGACAAATTGCATTGATGGATTTTAGTGTTATAGTGGTTAATTATATTTGTCTATATGGTTAATTATATTTTTATATTGAATAATGGTAATATATATCTAATGAAATGTTATAGTTATTAGTGGAATAAGATAAATAATATTAATGTCAATGATAGTTATTAGTAAGGGGAAACAAAATGATAAATTATAATTAACGATGAATTATGATTTATTATGATTAGAAAATAAATACATAATAATTATTGATCATATACTTCCTGATGAGTGATATAGGTAAGTTTAGTGATAAGATGAATAATATAATGGTAGACGTAGTATACAGATTTAGAATATGACACATAATAGATATGGTTTTCAGTAATATGAGAGTAAATTTGGGATTATCTAAATGATTGAATTTTAAGAATATAAGATGGTGTGAATGATGTGCACAATGATTTGAGAGTTGATAGAGATCATGAAGGATTTGATTGAAGATTATAAGAATTAGATTATATGGTTATATGATGATGTCATACATGACTGGTTTATGATGAAGCCTAAGCTGAATTGATTGGAAATATATATGGTAATGAAAAACATAGAGTTTTAAATTGAAAATTTTATGAGTTAAATGGAGAAAGAGAGTATGATTAGAGATTTAGAAAAGAATGCATATGTGTGTTAGAGTTATGTTTTGAGGAATTACTATTATTCACTTAGAGGTTTTAAGTTAGATGATAGTATTGTAATAAAGTGTCACACCCTAACTCTAGTTGTGCGACTGTCCTAAGGCAAGGGTAGGCTTAAGGCCACCATAAACCCGTAGAATACTCATATCCTGGATCTCATACACAATACATATCCATACCATATATAATTATCATTATAAATATTCATTTCTATGATTCATGTAGTAACCATTTATACATTTACATTCATTATCATATGATTTCCTCTTGTTCCTTACCGATCAAAAGATACATCCTACATCTATAAGGAACAAGGGCAGCCCAATTGTAACAATTCAGACATCAAAATAATATCACCCTCAACATCCAACTACGGAACTCTAGAGTATACTCCTCATACATATAATACCATAATACAAACTGATGAGTATTTTTATATATGTGTATGTCAAAAGAATTACATACAGTCTTCTTGGAGGAATGAATCAAGAAGCTCTATCTTCTATATTAGCTTCCTCTCGAGCTACACTATCATCTGAAATCCACAGAAGAAGAGTGAGCCTTCAACTCAGTAAGATATAAACATGCAAGGTAAAGGTCAAGCCAAAGGATCATGGATAAGGAAATATCATAAGGTTATGCTTACAAGAACATAAGTGCTCACAATCGAATAGTACTGTCAAATCGTATGATAAAACTGCAGAGTGCATCAGTAGCCTTGCTACCTTATCACAACATAGCGCATTAGTAGCCTTGCTACCTTATCGCAAAACATATGCTTGGCCAAACATATGCCTAGAGCTCATGGTCCCCTCTAGGTGGAACACTGATAAAATCCCTATCAGCTAGGTTCCCAAAGTGTATGATGGACCAATGAATTTACTCTCATTGGGAGGAGCGTTCTATAAATATACATATCATGGGTCATATAGCTTGAATTTCACAAGAAATAATATTGGTCGCAAGACCATCAACATATAAACAAGAAATCATTCAAGTTAACAAATAGGTTTTATATAAGTTTGGTCCAAGGAAGAACGACCAAGTCATTTTCATATATATAGTAATTACATGGGAAAAATTTATTATTTGCTTGAGAATATCATGGAAATTTCAATATATGATTGCACAATACAATATTTCAGAATAGAAAGATCATTTAAATGGATATTATGAAGAATTGAACATTCAGTTTCAAGAAAACAGTGTACATATGCCATGTTTATACTTACCTCAAGAAATTTATCCTTGAATCCCTCTTAATCACTGGTACATTCAATAAATCTCCTATAATTCCTTGAGTTCTCTTCTCCTATGACATTTCCCCAAATACTCAAAATTAGGGTTTTCTCAATTAATAATACATAATATGGTTCCTTATAATTTTAACTATCTTATAGTCTCTATTATTGTTTACTAATATTAATTTAATTCATCCCTTACAGAAAATCTGAAAATTTGAATATACTTACTATTCATGTCACTATTCATCAAAATTCATAAATTATGATATCTTCCATATTACTCAAAATTTGTAGCCTTCATGCTCATAAAAGGTTCTATGTACTTATAATTAATTATTCTAACTACCAAAGATCTTAATCTAAAAAGAAAAATGAAATTTGGAGAAATTACCTTATTTTCCCCAAAAAGCTGTTCTAGAAGGATCCGAGCTTGGAATGAGGATCTAATGCCTTGAATGCGATAATTTAATGATTTAATGCATTAACTCCAAGTATTAATATACTAGAAAATAAATGACATAGATTGGAGAAATATAGGAGAAGAAATGAAAAAGAAAGAAGGACAAAGGGAAGAAGTTATCGTGAGAAAATGACTATTGTTTCTCCTTTTAAATAGGCCATTACCTCACTAATCCGACTTCGCCAAACTCCCTTCGCCAATGAAACTTCGGCAATCCCATTTCGCCAATTCTCCACTTCGCCAATGCCACTTCGGCAATCCCACTTCGCTAATCCCACTTCGCAGAATTCCATCTCGCTGAATGCCATTTCGGCAATTCTGCCTCGCCAATCCCACTTCACAGAATTCCACCTCTCAGAATGCACTTCGACAATTCCGCCTCGCTAATCCCACTTCACAGAATTCCACCTTGCATAATGCCACTTCGGCAATTCCACCTTGGCAATTCCTCTTCGCAGAATGTCACTTCGGCAATTCCACCTCGCCAATCCCACTTCGCAGAATTACACCTCGCAGAATACCACTTCGGCAATTCCACCTCGCCAATCCCACTTCGCAGAATTCCACCTCCCAGAATGTCACTTCGGCAAATGTCTCTTCGCCAAATGAGGAGCCAAATCACACTTACCGGATCTATCGAGATAGAAAAACCCTCCTCGCTAACTCACTCTAAACCAGCTAGCAAAAGAACTACAATCTTCCAATCTCCTTGAAGTCCTACAACTATCTATATAACATATACAAAAGCATTTTTCTGCTCACATTTTTTACTCAATCAGTCTATAACATTCTTAGAAAATAACAAACAGATTCAAATTTTCTGCAGGAAATAGAGAACTAGATAGGCTCTGGTTGAAGGGCATATCTTATTACACACGGAATTTTCCAAAGCAGTCCTTCAGACTTATAGATAAGATATAAATCTACAACCCTTATGATTTATACTTTTCTATGTTATTTCTTGAAGATCATAAAAACTGACTCACAATATACTTCTTGCATATAAAATTTTGAAATTCTCCAAAACATTAATCTATCCACAACATCTCAACAAACATGCAATAAAATAATTTTAAAAAAATGTAATAGGTATTACATAGAGAATGACATTTTAAAGAGAATGAAAAGTATTAAAGATAATGAGTAAGGAAAACTCTTTATGTAGAAGTAGGCAGAATAACATTAAAAATGTGAAAGAACATAATACTTCAAAAGAAATAAACAAAATCTTTCTTCAAACCTTTCTTTAAAGACAAAAATAGTAAATAGAATCCAAAATTCATAAAGAATAACTTAAGCACATTCCAATAAGAGATAAAAGAAATTCTTCAAAGTTATACAACGAAAGATGTAAAGAAAATATAACAAAACATGAAACATTCATCCTACCTATTTTAAAATATTAATAATACATAGGTAAAAAAAATTTAAAATTATTATCTAAAATTCTCATCCAAGTTCTTCAAATCTATCATATATCTACTGCTTTTAAAATTTCAAATCGAACTAAAATGCCCATTACTATAAGATGTTACTACCAAACATATATAATAGATATGTTGCCAATCATATAAGAAAAAAAAACTAGTTTGATTGAAAATTTGAGGGCGAATTTTATTGAAGGGGGTATAGTGCAATACCTTAGAATATGCTATAAATATCATGGATTTTTTTTTAAATTTTGACAAAGAACATTTGTAAAACTTCACCAATATAACAAATCCAATTCTACAATAAATGTAGGAATATTAAATCTTGACAAGTGAATAACCATAGTACTAACAAAATACTATGTGATGATAAGAAGAAATAATAGAAAAGTGAATTGAAGTGATGGAAAATAAAAAAAAATGACAAAACTGTAAATAAGTGGAAAGTCAGGGGTAAATTGGAAATATCTTATTTAAGTTCATATTCATACCCTAAGACAGTATTAAGCGAAACAATAGTAAAAAAAAAAATAATAATAATTCAAATCACGCCCCACTTCTGATATTGAAATTAAATGTATTTTTCTGTATTTTTCATTATAATTGTTTAACCATTCTTTACTAATTTGCCCTTAAATTTTCATAAACTCTAAAAATTTATTTGTAAATCCTAAATTGTATACATAACCCCTAATTTATTAAATTGATTATTCCAATTTAAAATAAACGAAATTTGATAAGTTAAAGGAAGATTGAAAGTGTAATGAAATTTTTCCTATGCTATAAATTATTAGAAATTAAGAATGATACTATTGTAAATAAGAAAACTATACAAAAGAAAAATAGAAAATACACTATTTAGTGGATCTCATATATAAATTATCTTTAAAAAAAATCTAAAAAACTCCATCTTCCTCTCCATTATTGGTGTGGCCAAATTCCTCCCCTAAACAACCTCCATTAAATTTTTGTAAACTCTAGATTTTTTAGTTAAGAGTATTTATTAGATTTTATATGCATTTCTAGACCAAATTTAAGTTATAGGTTAGAAGTGATAATTTAAGAAATAAATATGAATTTTGGAGCCAATTGAGTATATTTTGTGTTTATAGTATTTTAGGGATATTGTGATAATTTTTCTATGAATGGTATTTTGGTATTTTCACTTGAATGGGGACTATAGAAAATTTATATAATACATAATTAAATATTGTGGTTATAGAATAATTTAATTAAAGTTAATAGTTAATTTTAGAAAATAAGATATTTATGGGTTAAATTAATTAAATTAGTTAAAAGGAGGATTTGTGAGTAATTAAATATTAGGATTTTTATTCTTTTTTGGTGGTATATTAGTGTTAGTTTTTAAAGTGGCAACAATTAAGAAAAAAAAAACGTGGAGAGGAAAGAAAAAGGAAAAGAAAAGAAAACATATTGGAGAGGACAATTCTATAGAAGGAATTGCAACACCATTCTTAAGAATTCATTTTAATCTTCTTTCAATTTCATAGAGTTCCCTTAGAGGTAAGAGTTAATAGACTATTTTTCTAAATACTATTGATATATATTCATATTTAATAATTTTTGGAAAATTGCCCTATGAGATTAAGAGAAAAGAACAATCATAGATGATTAAAGATTTTGGTTAGGTTTTATGATAAAGAATAATTAAATAAAATATTTTATCTTTGATTATTATTGAAGTTGATTTCAATTGATTTAATTATAGAATACAAAGGATTTAGGGTTTATAAATTGAGAATGATGAGTTAGGGTTTATATAAGTTATACTGAAAATTTTGAATTACATAACTTTTTATTGGAAAAATATTATATGGTAAATTTTTATTATATTTGAGAAATAGATGTCTAATTTATATATATTAAAATTTAAAATGATCCAACGGTTAAATCATATTTTATAATATACTTTACATAGACTATCTAGTAAATAAATATATTTAGAATAGCCCTAAAACGTGAATTTTTCAAAGGGTTAATAAAATCATTTTAATTTAAATTTTTTTGGGTTAATTATTTGATATGTTTAGTATATCTTAAAATTTTTTGTATAATTTTTGGAGTTGTGGAAGATATGTTTATAAATTAAGTTTTGTATACTGCTAGTGTTAAGGCAACTTGTTGTATAGTTAAACTTGGATTGATATTTGGAGACTCAAATGGATTCCAAATTTGGAGATTTTTTTAGAGTTATATTTATATACATGTTAGATAATTGGTGTTAAAATTTGAGTTAATTTGGAGAATTTTATGATACTCTTTAATAGAAAATATATCTATTGCCATAATGAGCTTATTGGAAATAATTTGCACTTAAGTTACATTTAAGCATGTATTTCATATAAGTTATTAGTATTGCATTTGCATATGTTAATTGTATATGTTCTTAGCATTTTAGGTTATAGAATATTGATTTATTATGTATATATTCAGGTGTTAACTTTGGTGATTAGAAGATTAATTAATCTTGTTGCAAGTTACATAATTTCAAATGAGAGAATATATAAAGTTCAATTAAAATAATTTAATGTTTATGTGTGTGACTTTTATCTGAATAAATTAATTGAATTTGCTTGTAATTAGAAGTTAGGAAAGGCAAGCTATATAATATTAATAATTATATGACTTATACATTTGTTTGCAATATATGTGTAATGTTTATATATAATGATTATCATTGGATTTTTGATATTATAATTTATTTGTATCTAAATTTATGCATCATTACTATTATTATTTCATTTAGTATTTTTTATATGATATTTTTATTTGGGGTGAGATAAAGACTTGAATCTCCCATGGTACTTGGGTTTCTCTTGGGTTTCGGCCTTACATGTTATTTGTATTTGGCTTGTGGGTAATGATCTGGTGTATACTCCACAATGCTTATATGTTACTAAGGTTTTAAACCTTATTTGTTATACAAGTCTTGGACCTTATATGTCTATGTGCCACATATATGTAAAAGTAATAAGTTGGAACTCTCCCCCATTATTTGTTTTAAATAATTATTTTTTAACTTATAAGTATATAAGAAAAAATTATTTGTATAAGTGATATATGAAATTTACATGCTCTTATATTATATAATTTTAAAAGAAAGTATTCAATGATTTATTTAAATTACTATTGGTATTTAAATTATTGTTACTGGTTGTATATGTGCTAAGTATGTATATGTCTAAAATGTTAGGTTCATTCCCTATCTTTATATATTTTTTTACTGAGCGCATGGTTTGCTCACTCCTTCAAAATTTTCAGTTTCTTTGCAGGTCTATGGTATTATTTTGGCAAGGCTTTCTTCCTTTCTTCCAAAGCCAAACCATAGTCTTAAGGATAGTTTTGAGAAATTTCTTTTAGGAGTATTTTAGTTGATTTTCAAATTTTAGTTCTAATAAATTTTATTTAATTTTTTATTACTATTGGTTAATAGTATTTAAATGATGATTTGATGGATATAAGTAATTGATTAAGTATTCAAATGTAATTTCGTAAGTTATAGGTATAGTATTTGTTAGGTTTGTGAGGTTAGACTCCCGTCTAACTTCACACTCGTCATGATCCCGAATTTGAGTCGTGACAATTTTCATTCCAATATCAACAAATTCTTCCAACAATCCATCAAGGCTTTAAGGTAAAATCTTATGTACTCATCTTTAAATTTAATCTTATGAATTCTAGAGATACAATATAGGAAAATAGATGAATGAAAATTAGAGTTTTAGAATTTGTAAATCTAGGTTTATGGTTAGAAGAAATTAAAACAAATTTTGTTTAATTTATGAAATATTAAGCTAAAAGAGTTTAGGAATTTTAAAATATATGTTAAGAACAGAACATTGAAGCTCAATTTTTGTGGTCTTAAGGAATACATTTGGAAAATTGTAGTTTTAGGTCTTAAATATATGTCTTTAAAATGGTTTTATAAAATTTGAAGTGAGTAAGGAGATATTAGGCTAAACATGAAACTGACTCGAATTGATAGCTCAATAAAAAATGCTATTATATTTTATTGATTTGAGGATCTTAGAGTCTGAATTAGGAAAAATGTTAAACATGAAAAATATTTATTTATATCTTATCTAAATCCTTGTGAAATAGTTTTACCATTAGATATGTATGTATGGAGCTTCAAGAAAATTAGTAGAGTCTACCCGGATGGATATTGCAAGATAACAAGACTTAATTTAGATGACCACTATAAATTGTGTAGTGTTTGCATTAATTTGAATTTTAGATAGTTGAAACTGAGATGTCTAGCTTAAGTAGGAAAAAGAATTAAAGTAATTAAATATTTTTATCTCAAGAAAATAGTAAAATAATCCAAGATACTAATAGTGAATACTAAAGTAAAATGGTCACACCCCAACTCCAGTGGTGCGAAGGTCCTAGGGCAAGGGTAGGCTTAAGGCCACCATAAACCCGTAAAACTCCCATATCCTAAATCTCATATACATCATATCAAATATAATAACATGCTATATCATACTTATAATCCATTCAAGCATAAATCATTTCTTTACTATACCATTTCATAATAATATTCCCATATTCCTTAATGATCAAAAGATACATCTCACAT
>CANXYC010748774.1:0-10080 GCA_948193065.1 Aleurites moluccanus | reverse complement strand
GAGGTCACTCCTGTGTATAGAGGTTCCTTGGTATATAATGTATAGAGGTTTAAGTTGACTTAAGTAAAATGTTAAAATGATCAAATGGTAAATTGATACGATATGGATATGTATATATTGTACATATTTATGATATGTGATTCTTATATGTTATATGATATGGATGGAAATATTGAACTGCATTTTGAGTTGCAATTGATCAATGGAGGATATAAGGGGATGTATGTTATATTGGGAGTGCATATCTATATGTTTTGCGGATAGCTTAAGTTAGAGTTACAAAAGAAACTCTGTCAGTTTTTCTGCATGATTGTTATGATGTTTAAAAAGAAAAAATTATCACCTAAAATGTATCAAAGGTTAAGTTATGAATGTAAAAGTAAAAGCATGGGTTCTTCGAGGTACTGGTGGCTTAGGCATTACCCGTACCCTAGGATCGTCATAGTCTAAAGTTAGGCTGTGACAAATGTGGTATCAGAGCTAAAGGTTTAGCAAACCTGTGATGTTATATGTCAATGATAGAGTATATACTAAGGAACATAGGAGTTCGTATATCGTTTAAGTTAAATGTTATCCTTGTTGTTTGAAATTCTGCGAATCTATAGTGTGAAAACTCCTTTATGTTATATAAATGGATGTTTATTTAAATATATGCAGAGATATGTCAAGGAGTGTGAATAGGGGAGATATTCCTGATATGGATAGACAGCAAAGGGCTGATAGTGGAGAGCCTGAGAAAGGCACAGATACATCAGTTCAGAAAGAGAGGATTAGTCCTGACCCACCTGGATCCAGACAGCATACAGAGGGGAGCAGTATTGGTGAAACTGCATTAAGACAGGAAGTGCAGGAATTCAGACAGGAAATGCTAAGAAGAAATCAAGAAATGATGCAAATGTTATAGGCTCATATAGCAGCACAGGCAGCTGTAGTGCCCCAACCACCACCACCTGTTCAACCAGTTGTATAGCCTGAGATAGAACCAGCACCAGAGAGGGTGCTAGCTGAACAGATGAGGGTTAGAAATAGAAGAATCATACCTGATGGTGGTTTTAGCATTTCTGAATTCATGAAGCTACAGTTACCCACTTATTCTGGGGAATATGGCACAGACCCTTGTGACTTCATAGAGAGGGTAGACAGAGTTGTGAGAAAGATTCCTTGTTCAGATGCCAGGATCATTGAACTGGTGGGTTTGTTATTTGTTGGGGATGCATCCATATGGTTTGATGAGCACATATATGCCAACATTCATGGAAATGATCCAATTACTTGGGATGAATTTAAACAGAAACTGATGGATGAATTCTTACCAGCTGGGATTAGAGACAGGAATACCATAAGGTTTGAACAATTGAAATAGGGGAACCTCAGTGTTATTGATTATGCCAGGGAATTCAGGAAACTGAGCAAGTATGCAAGGTAGATAACTCCTGCAGAAGCAAACCTAATTGGCTGTTTCAGAAGAGGCTTGCATGCTTCATTGCACAACATGCTGTTGACTGGATAGTATACCACTCTGGGGCAGATTATAGATGTTGCTGCTCAAATGGATACAAAATACGAGGAAGAAAGAATAGAGAGAGACTCCAGGAAGAGGAGTAGAGCGGGAGAGTTCTCCAGGTATGGAGAGGGATCATCTCAACCAGTTGTGACTAGGCGTACTCAGAGGCAAACTTAGACCCCTTCAGGATAGAGCCAGAGGAGGGATGCTCCTAGGGGAGGTAGGATGAGGCCTCCTACCCCTGCATATTTCAGAGGGTCCAGTAGACCAGTACCATAGATTCCAGAGATACCCCCATGTATGCACTGTGGGAAGAGACATACTAGTGAGTGCAGGGCTAGAGCAGGATCTGGAGGGATTTGGCAGATATGGGAGTGGAGTTGGATTTGGGTTCCCAGGAACAAAACCAGGCTTTGATAGCCCAATTTCGGGTGAAGTCACTGTGGCTTGATGATATTAAAGTGGCTCAGGATAGGGATCCTTATCTACTAAATCTTAAAGAAGATGTGCAGAATGGCAAAATGATAGAGTTTACAATGAAGGATGGTGTATTGAAGTGTGGGAAGCATATATGTATACTTGACATGGATGGGCTACGGGATCGGATTATGAGAGAGGCTTACTATTCAGCATACAATGTACATTCAGGGATTAACAATATGTACCATGATCTGAGAGATGTATATTGGTGGCCTGGTATAAAGAGAGATGTGGCTTAGTTTGTTTCCAAATGCTTAGCATGTCAGCAGGTTAAGTTTGAGCATCATAAGTCATCAGGGTTGCTTCAAGAGATTGAGTTGCTAGAGTGGAAATAGGAGTAGGTTACTATGGATTTTGTAATAGGTCTACCAAGGAGTACCAGGGTTTATGACTCCATATGGGTGATTATAGACCGGTTGATAAAACCTGCTCATTTTCTGGAGGTTAAGACTGGTTATACAGTAGCTCAGTATGCACAGTTGTATGTGGATAAGATTGTGCGACTTTATAGAGCTCCTTTAATGATTATTTCAGATAGAGGTACACAGTTCACCTCCTAATTTTGGCAAAAATTTAGGAGGCTATGGGTACTCAGTGTAACACCTCAACCTAAACCCTATTGGAACCCTTAAAGAGGGACTTAGGGGAAAATTTTTGCTTTCTTTATAATATGTTGTTACTGTGTATATATGCATGAAATTGATAGTTATGCATGTTATATGAGTTGATTTTAGGCATAAAAGTGATTTAAAGGTTGTTAGGACAAAATCGGGAAATTATGAATTTTTGGTGAACTAGGGGCAAAATGGTCATTTCACAGCCCCTTCGAGTTTTTATGGAATTAACACTATATTTGAAGAAATAAAAGAATTTAAGTGAATGTAAATAGTATTATTAAGTTTATTTGAATAATAGATGAAAAAATAAACCCTGTTGAAAACAGTTCCCGGTAAGTTGCTCAATTGAGGTGCTTGAGGTGCTTCGGTTTGTACTAAGGGCGTTTTAGTCTTTTCCTTCATAATATGGGATTATAGAATGTGTGCAACCTTATGGTATTAGTTTAGGCTTGATTAAATCTAGCCATTTGATCAAATGATGGAAAAATAGACGGTTAGATCAATAGGTTGCAAATTTGCTATCATAAGCTTAAAGCATTGGATTTTTGCCATTGGTTTTTGATTTGGTGTGGCAAAGGTATGTGTTAGCCACCAATGTTGACTTTGGATGGACAAATAACATTAAATTAAGCAAAATGGATGGTTGGATGACTAGGTTTCACCAAAGCTACTATAAACCTAAACCATTGGATCATTTTTTGATATTTTGAATAGATTTTTACCACCACATCAAACCATCATCTTCATCCTTATAAAAAAACTGCAGCAACTCCATTGTTAGGCTTTGTAAGTTTCAGTCATCACACCATATACCCATTTCTTATAGTTTTCTTCCAAGTTTTGATGGAATTAGATAGTATCCATCATTCTAAACACCTTTCTAACCATTAGATCAAAGAAAAAACTCATTAGAACAACAAATTAATTCAAGGGAGATTTGGAAGATTTTTTGGTAAGTTGTTTATTTTTGAGTTCTTTTGATTTAGTAATGTTCATATGGTGTTTCTTGTTAATATTTATGGATTAAAATTCATTTTGTATGGTCAGAATGCAAAATATTGGATTGAAACCTTAATAGGATGAACATTGAACTAAAGTATGGTTTTGATAGATTTAATGCTTCAAATGTTGTTTATTTTATGTGTATAACATGTTTTGATGGTTGAATAATTGAAACAATTGAATTTGGAGCAAAAGCTAGCTTGGCCGAAACTTAGGTAGGTTAGGGTTTGGTATGCATTTTGATGTTTTAGGTGTTTAATTGATGGAATGAGTTGTAATTGATATGAAAATGATGAATTGATGGTTAAATATTAGAAAAGAATTCATTTGAATGGAAGGTTACCTTGTCCAAATGTGATGAACTAAGATGGAGAAATGTGTTTTGATGAATGTTAGGTTTAAATGCCTAAATGTGATACATGTTGTTAGATGAAATGGCATTGAAAAATAGATCAAAAGAATAACTTTTTCTTAAGTTGGATAAGTTTAAAGTTGTTAGTTTAAGGTGTTAGGTTAATGTGTTTAATAAGGTTAAGTTTGAATATGAATAAGTGTTGGAAATGATATAAATGTATACGTTTAAATGTATAAAGAATGAAAGATTTGAGTACTTTAGAAATAAGCTTGATTATGGTGTATGTTTAATATGAAATGGTGAACTAAGTATGGAAGAGTTGTTAATGTGTTACATTAGTGATGAATATGCATAATGTGAGTTAAAAGTGGTATTAGATATAAGTTATTGCATAAAGAAATGGATATAGCATGATTTGTATAAAGTGAGCTTAATAGTGTATAATGTGTATGCCTTAGTGAATTTGGTGTGTTTTTGTGCAAATGACATGTTTTGTAATGATTTTATATCTTACCGGAGTGTTATGTGTGATAATAGGTGAACCGTCGAATACTCCTGCTCGGAGTGTCGAGCGGCGGGCCGATTAGGGCTCGGAATCAGTGGTTTTGGGAAAGAAAGCTTTAAAGTGAATAGAGGTGAGTCCTTATGTATAACTATGTATGAATTGCATCATATATATCATATAATGTCATTTGAGATTTAAAAATGAAGTTTTATACCTAAAAGTGCATAAAGTGCAAAATGGCCCATAATTAAGCCCGCCGAAACGACCTAAACTTTGACGGGCTATAAAATGAAAACCAGAAAGCCAATTGGGCCATCACTTGGCCCAATCATCTAGTCTCAACCTAAGCTTCGAAACGGTACCTCATGGCCCACCTAATTCTTTTAGTAATATAGTTAACCAGAAAGTACCTAAAAATCCCAAAATGGACCCGTAATTTGCGAGCCAGTTGCGACAGCGCAACTGGGCCGCGCCGGGCCAATTTTTGACAGATTCCAAAATTGTTCTATTTTTCTTCATATATATGTATATGATTATTCTAATGCTATATGAGCTATAAATATGACATATTTACTGTTATTTACATGCACACTCATATGATATTAGAACAGGGCTATTTCGATGGTATAACGGGTACCTTCCATCGACTATGTGCACACTGTGTCTTGGGGACCCTTACTAGAGAGGGATGTTATATTCTCTAGTCATAGGGAAAATATCCCTTAAGAGAGTAATGTATTTATGGGACCCCTACTAGGGAGGGATGTTATATTCCCTAGTGCACTTTATGATAGTGCTGAGTTCTGTATGCCAGAAATTAACCCAATCCCGTTATATCATATGTGTGCTATTTTGTATTTTGGATACTTATATGATTTCCATTTTGATATTTGTATAGATATATGCATATTTATTCATCTGTTATCTTATATTGAATTCTTCAGGCCATATATGGGCAATTTCATTGTCATGAGCATTTACTTCATCTTTATACTTTTGGATTCACTGAGTATTTTTATACTCATTCCCTAGTGGTTTACAATTTTCAGGTCAGCTGTGAGGCACGCTTTCCTTTGTCATCTTCTACTTCTGCCTTGGAAGTTTCTAGTAATCATGTAAATATCAAACTCCAAAGAATATGTAAATATTGTACATAATAGAAGTTCCATGGTACTGTATATAAGGATTGGCATGTAGATATATGTTTAAGTTTGCATCTTGATAGTTTTGCTTAATGATGGTATAATGTATGTATATGATATGTTATATATGGAAATGACAGATTATACAGATATATATATATATATATATATATATATATATATTGAGTTGTTGATGGAGATCCAGAGGGATCCTTGTATTGAGAATGATTGTGGATGATTAATAGAAGTGTTGTGTGCTTGATTTATTTTTGGGCATAGCCATATTATAGAGGAGATGCTGTCAAATTTTCTTCAGTATTTTTAAGTAAACTAAGCTGTTTATATGATTTACATGCCATATAGTATAGTTTATTGGGTTCTCCGAGGTACTGGTAGCTTATGCAACACCTGCACCCTAGGACCGTCGCGACTTTCGGGTTGGGTCGTGACATTCAGTTATGGTTTAGTATAGCTTTCCATCCGCGGACTGATGGGCAATCGGAGAGGACAATCCAGACTTTGGGGGATATGCTTCGGTTGTGTGTTCTGGATTTCAAATGTAACTGGGATTACTATCTACCGTTGATTGAGTTCTCTTATAATAACAGTTACCACTCTTCTATTGGTATGGCTCCATTTGAAGCACTGTATTGTAGAAAATGTAGATCTCCAGTGTGTTAGGTGTAGCTAGGAGAGAAGCAGCTAGAGGGGCCAGAGTTGATCAGAGAGACCATGGAAAAGGTTCCTATAATTAGAGATCGGATGAAGATTGCCTTTAGTAGGCAGAAGAGCTATGCAAATCAGAAAAAAAAAGGTTTACACTTTGCAGTTGGTGACCATGTCTTCCTTAAGATCTCACCAATGAGGGGGTATTATGAGATTTGGGAAGAGGGGAAAGTTGTCACCAAGGTTTATAGGTCCATTTGAGATTCTTGAGAAGATAGGTAATATGGCCTATAGATTGGCTCTTCCAACTAACATGAGACATGTACATTCGATTTTTCACATCTCGATGTTGTAGAAATATGTGTCTGATCCATCACATATATTAGAGGTACAAGATGTGGTACTCAATGAGGACTTGTCGTATAAGGAGTATCCAGTGGAGATAGTTGATCGACAAGTCAGACAGCTGCAGAATAAGGAGATAACTATGGTTGAAGTGCTCTGGAGAAATCAGTCAATGGAGGAGTGCACTTGGGAGAGCGAGCAAGACCTATTCCAGCAGTGAGGTATGCATTTTATTTAAATTCGAGGACGAATTTATTTGAATCGGGGTAGAATGTAATACCCTAGAAAGTCCTAACTTATATGCATGAATAAATTCTCAGTATGTGGTTTAAAGGCATTGAAATGATGGAAAATAATTTTAGAGACACAGTTAGAAAGCGAAAAATTACTGTTCCAGAAATCGGCGGTGTCGGGAACACTGCCGAGAAATTAGTTGTCCGGTCAACAGAAGAATTTCTGAATTGGACCAAAGGGTAAAAGATCACCTTAATGCATGTGTAATTTTGGTAAAAAGAAAGAAGGGAAAAACATTTAGGAACACTGAAAAAGTAACCAATGGAAAAACAGTAAATAAATGGAACTTTAAGGTGAATCGTCAAAATGAGTCTGTCTGGATTTCAGAATGACTCTGAAACTATTTTTATAAATAAGTATAAATTAAAATAAGCCTCTTGATTTCCCACTTTGAAATCTAAATCCTGACAGAATTGTCAGAATAAATTACAGAAGAAGTTGGGGTCAAAGTATGATTTCTTGGAAACTTAAGGACCAAAATGTAATTTGCCAATTGATTTTTGTATAAAAGCAACACTTCGATTTTTTTTTTCTTTCTTTCTCCATCTTCTTCTTCTTTCCTTCTTTGGCCGAACCACTTCCCCATCTTCTTCATTCATTTCTTCTTCATTTCTCATCAAATTTCTTAAGGAATTCAAAGAAAAGTTTAGTTTAACCATTGTTTTATCATTTCCTTCCATTAATTTGTTTGGAAAGCTAAAGGAAACCAAGGATTAAAGGCTTATAGGTTTCAGCCACTTCAACACTTCAAGGTAAGGATGTGTTTTTCTTGGTTTAATGCTTCATTCATATGATTTAGACATTGAATTTGATGGGTTTTAGGTTAGATTGCATCAATTGATGCATTTTGGTAGAAAACCCTAATTTGCCTAGCTTGTTTGAAGTTGTTTGAATGAGCTTAATTAATTAGAGTTAGTTTGTGTTAATTGATGTTAGAATATGTTACTTGGAGGCCATTAGGTAACTAATTGATGGTTATTTTGGTGTAGAAAATCCAATTTGCACAAGTTGTGCATTTTGCCTCCTTTGAAGCAATTGGGTGGAAATCAATTTTCCATGGCATTTGGAAGATTTAGGTGAGTTCTATATGCATCATTTGACACGTCTTAAGCATTGAAAATTGAATTGGAAACCATTTGTGAAATGCTTATTGTGACCGAACCCTATTTACTATTCATGCCTTTGAATTTTCCTTAGTTTTCCTTTGTAATTCCATGCCAATTTGATCCTTTCAATTGTGTTTACTATTGTATATTTGATACCTATTGTGTTGCCTACAATGTGGTTTGATTGTTGGTTGAATGGGCATGCCAAATTTGCACCCAACCCTAACCTATTGGCTTGCCATTTTATGCCCACCAAGTATTTGACAAAATGTCTAGTTGTTTTTGCCTTAGCCTATTGCCTTGTATTCCATACCATTTGAATGCCATTGTCGCCAGCGACATTGGCATGCCAATTGGCCTATCGATTTCCTTTTTTGAACCAACCTTTGTTCCATATCTTTGTTGTTTACCATACCACTTATCATTGATAGTATTTCATATATTACAATTCCATTGACTCTATTGCTAATTAATTTGAATGATATTGAGCTTATTGATATGGAGGATACCATTGTTGCATAATGGTGTCCATTGATATGTTTCTTTCATATATTGATCCTAATATGGCTTGACAGAGCTACCGATTCGAAAGGGTAGTAGGAATATACTATCTACGATGTGCACATTGTATTATTGATACCTTATCTGGGAAGGGTTATGGTCATGACCATAAGACCTGATAAGTCTTATGCTTACTGATATGGATATTACTGGAGATTGTATGATTTCATATAGTCCATACTGATGCTACTGGAGACTATATGTTCACATATAGTCCATCCCTTTATCTGTCTTTCCATATTATACCGAGCCATGATATATTTATTGACTATTCTATCACCTTCTGATTACTGATTCTGTAAAATTTGTCATATTGAGCTATTGACATCTTTGTTAACCATTATTTATTGGCGATGCATATAGATTCACTGAGTATCTTATATACTCACAATTTCTTTGTTTAACCATTTCAGGAGAGAAGTAGACTGTAGAATCCCATCTTCTGACATCCAACGGATTTCTGCTCTTCTTGATATATGTAATATTTTGAATTCTGTATTTTTGGTGTTCATAATATAGCTGCTCTATGGGGTATGTATGGGTTAGCTAGGATATGAACATGTATATATGTATGTGATGATATTCTATGGTATATGATGATTACATGGCATGATATTATGACTGTTACAGCCAACTGCACTACTTTACAGAAAGAATTACAGAATGACAGAATGAATGGTAATTAAGCAAAATGGATAATTAATTGATGGTTATATATTATGCATGTGATACTAGGTTATACTGGTACCGGTCACTATTGGCATCTCCCCCATCCTAGGACCGTTGCAATCCGGAAACGGGCCATGACACCTTCTAATCACTTCGCTACTTGAAAAGCATAAAACCACATTAAGTGAGTAATATACTCAGTGAGCAACTAATATACTACCGTACTTGTGAGGCTAGATATTTCAAGGTTAGCTCACAAGGAAAGTAAAGGTTACATATATAAAAAGATATATTAAATATCAATAAGGTAATGGAATACAAGTAAATATGTCATAGCCATTGAAAATGGAAATAATTTGGTATACAATAACAATTGATTCAATTAATAGTCAACGAAAAGTTTAGGTAGGATAATCAATAAATTAAAGAGGTATGGTGTTTAATCAACAATACAGGTGAGTTAGATTGGTGACAGAGATGTGACGGGCAGAGGCAAAGGTAGAAGTCAAGGACAGACTAGTAGTCAGGCTCCTACAAGGAGAGGACAGGGGTGTGTATTCTGTAATATCCTAGGTGAAACCCTAGTTGGAAACCCTAACCCTAGTACCGAAACCCTAGTTGGAGTTAGAAGTATTTATCGGGGTTGGTTATTATATATGTTAGATGACTTATTTGATGTGTTTATGTGTCATAGTTTGCATTACATGTTATATGATTTACTTGATGCATTTATATGTGATTGATAGTTATATGTGTTATAGGATTTAATTGAACGTGTTTACATGAGTAAGTGATTGGTTTTATGTTACATGATTTAAATTGGTGTGTTACATG
>CANXYC010748493.1:0-47679 GCA_948193065.1 Aleurites moluccanus | reverse complement strand
ATATATATATATATATATATATATATATATATATATATATATATATATATATATATATATTTATTTTCATTATATATATAATAAATATTAAATTATATATATATATCGATTTTTTCAATTTAATCAATTCGATTCCGGTCGAATTTCTGACTCTTTGTCTTTATCATTTTTTAATCGATCAGGTTATAAAAACATTCATAAGATCGATAATTCTCGTTTTTTATTAGGATTTACTTTGAACGAGACAAAATTAAGTTAAAAAATAATAAAAAATATTTTATATATTATTTCATAAAAAAATTAATTATAATTTATAAAAATATACAAAATTAGTAAGATGATTTTATATAAATTTAGATTTAACAGATAAGTGATTTCATATAAAAAAAAATTATATAATTATTAAACTCAATTTTTATTATTATATATTTTATCAGAATGATATATAATAATGAAATTTAATATTTTAATTATAAAAACATAAATTTTATTATCATTCAATAATGTGTAGGAGCCTATATATTAAGAATTTCTTGAATATTTCACTAGTAGTCCTTCTCCTTCACTTCACCCTCCGTGTATTACGGCTATATAATTGCCGAATTGATCAATTTTTTTATTCTTAGTCAACAACCATAATAAATCAATCAATCTATGCCTTGGAAAAATCATATATTATATAAATATCATATTGGTGTTATATGCGGATTCTCTGGTACAAGATTATATTATAAACAATTCATAATAATTTCTATACAATCAGTGCTCGTTAGTTATGATTATTATTGATTTCGAAAGATATGAATATATATTATTAAATATTAAATATTTTATTAGATATGAAGATATAATTTAAATATAAATATATATTTTTTTAGATAATAAATTCATAATCAATTTTTTTTTTATAATGTTAAAAAAAATTTTAAATATTTTATAAAATAAAAATATTTTAATTAATAGTTACATAAAAATTTAATAAATTTTATAAAAATTAAAATTTTCAAATTTTTGTTTGCTAGTAATTATTATTTATATTCAATCAATAAAATAAAATGCAAATAGTGAAATAAATAAAATGATAATTTAATTATTCAAACTTATATAAAATATATTTACCTGTAAAATTTAAAATTTAATAATATTATAAAATATAAATTACAAATATTTTAATTGCTCATTAATATTAAATAATAATTAAATTTAATACTTATGTCAAAATATGAAATATATTATTTTGCTAACTTAGTATTTAGTAGAGATCACTTAAAATGTATTTTTTTTAAACAAAAATATGCATAAGCAGTAGTCATCAAAAAGAGAAAATTAGATACTAAAACTTAAATTTTAGCTTAGTGATAACATACTCAAAGTGATATATATATATATATATATATTAAGAAAATTAGATATATTTTTATATTATATTATATTAATTTCCCACTTGTTTAGTTATATAAGTTATATTAATTTATGTTTGACTTGGAAAAGGAAATATCATAATTCATACATAACTTGTTTTTGAGGCTTGAGAAGACATTGCCTTCTGTTATCTTCTTAGTCTTCTTTCTTATTTGGAAGCCAAACTTTCCTAAGTATTATAACTTATAATTAGGTTTTCCTTTCCCACAATTTTAGGAACAGCTTTCCTTAATTGATCTCTAATTATTTTCCTTATTTTCATTTGGCACATTTCATTTCTTTTACATGACTTTATTTTATTATTTTATTTTTATTTTTTTGAATTAAAGGCTTAATATACCGAAATAATATTAATGACTGTAAAATCGAAATAATCCTCATTTTTAACATCTTTAAATTGAGGATAACTTTTGTTATTCGGAAAACTAAAATTTTTAAGATCGTAATTTTTCATTTTTCACATTTTTAAAAGAATGAATAAACCAATTAGATAACACCTCATTTATATATATATATACTTTTACTAAATTAGAAGGTGAAATTAAAATAATTGACCACAAAACTGAAATAAAAAATTTGAAAACTGTCGGCAGTATAATTCACTTGTCTACTTTTGAGCTACACTAGTAAATACAGAAAAACCTATCATTTAATAAAGAAGAAACAAAAGATAGTACATGTTACTGTTAAACAATTATAAATTTGAATCCATCTATTACATAGTGTATATTGTTAAAATTTTAGATCTAACCCTTTTTTTTTTAATCTTCAATGTATAAAACAAAAATCAAAATTACACATTAACATACATCATAGTTTATAAAGCAAATTTAAATTCCGCTATGTTAAATGTTAAGAATTCATATTTATAATTTTTTTTTTTTATATTTAATTCTAAATGAGATTCTAAATTAAAATTTCATAATTTTAAATCGATTGTAATATTATCAAAATAAAACTCATTGATAAATTTTATGTATATTTTAATTTTAATTTATACTTTTTTAATATGAATGACTAATATTATTAAGAGGAGAATTCCATATTAAATTTGTTTTAAATTAAGTAATCACATTTTTTAAACCACTTAATTTAAGGCTCAAATTAAGGTAAAAAGAACAATTTGTTGGGTTACTCTATACACACTATTAATTAATAAGAGAAAGTTTAACAAAATTAGAATAAAGTATTGTGAAAAGCTTAACATCATTGGTTTGGAAACTAACAAATATAAACCAATTTTACATGATTCTATATGATAATAAGTTTGGGAAGTTGATGATTGGGAGAAAAAAGAAAAGAATCATTCCTATATTGATTTAGACTGAAACTTGTTCAATGAGCAAAGAAGCATTCAATTATATCTTTTGTACTTGAAAAAGACTCTTACTATAACAATAATTTTTCATAATACAACAATAATAGTAAATTATTCTTATATTATAGTATATAGTTATATGCCATGCTAGTCCCATCTTTCCCTCTGCCAAAAATTTAATAACAGTGCACCAACTATAGGAATTTATGTATTATTAGAAAGATAAGCTCAGTGTATTAAGCTTCCAAAATTTTATTTGTTTATATGTCTTTAAATTTTTTATTTTTTTTTCACATTTAAAACTTTTTAATAATAAAAATAAAATTGATGAGAAATCTGATAACACTAAATTTAAAACATTAAAAAAAATTATACTAATAATTTTTTGTTATAAAAATTATTAAAGTTATGAAAAAAGAAATTTTATTTTTAAATTCTTAAACTTTTCAAGTTTTATGCATTAAAGTTTGTCATTTTTTTTAAAAGTAATTTAATATTTTATTAACTACATTATTGATACCTAATTTCTAATAATTTTTATTTTTATTATGTAAAAAATTTTCAATGTGAAAAAATATAAAAGTTCGAGAGCTGAATGTAGATAAATATAATTTTATAAATTCAATAAATAAATATTATAAAGTTTAAAGGTTTGAGAATATAATTTTCTTTGTTATAATGGTAGCCCATAATAATAATAAATTGGAGAGAATAGAATGTATTGATGCAATCATGCAATTAATTTTATCATGAAAACTAATTTTAAATTCTCCCATTATTTTTAGAGACTTAAATTTAATGTGTAGTTAAAAATAATGAAGATAATAAAAATTGTATTTTAGTGATTGATAAGAGGGTAAATTTAAACAATTAGTCACTTAAATTATTTTATTAATATTTAAAATTAAAATCTCAATAATAATAATAATAATAATAATAATAATAATAATAATAATAATAATAATAATAATAATTTCCTCCTATATTTAAAAGAGATTGATAAGTGTTATCTATTGTTTAGGAGTTTAATTATTTTGGATAAAAAAAAATATTAAGAGATCACTTAAAATGTATTTTTTTTCTTTTCAAAAGTAAGAGAATAAGATATTTCACTTATTTATTATTAAAAAAAAATTAAATTTATAATTATTTATTAATTTTTATTTAATAATAAAATAATATCACATAATAAATTTTCATACTTTCTATATGTAATTCAATTTTCACACATTCTATATATTTAATTATTTTATATAAAAGAATCAGCTCAATTTATTAGGCTTAAAATTTGAAAAAAAAATTTAGTTGTATCTAAACCTTTCAAAATATGTTATTTTAATTGTAATTATACTTATGTAATAAAAATAAAAATTAACTCATTATATCTATAATTCATGTACCATTAATCTCTTGTCAATTGTAAAAAATGATAATATAAAATAATTTATTTAAAAATAATTAGATTTTTTACTAAAATAAGAGAATATTTAGATTTTTTTTTATCATTAGGTAGATTTATTATAGTAAGAAACTATTAATTTTTCCTGTTTATTAGTGGGAATGAATAATTAGTTAATTACAGGTGAGGTAAGATTATATTGTAAATCTATTTTTCTGTTTTTTTTTAGAAAAAAGGAAAAATAAAGATAATGTATAAAAAAAGCATTTTTTATTTATTAAATTAGTATGTAAGGAAAATTAATTAGTCAATAAAAAACAAACAAACAAAAGAGAAGTGAAAAAAGAAAAAGTGTTAAAAACATTGTCTGGGCATTCACATGGGAAACAGTTCTAATAAGATCTACCAGTCCTTTTTTTTTTAAATATTAATTTCCTGCTATATTTAACAATTCTAAGCAACTTCTATACTAAAAAAAGGCTTTAAAAAGCTTCAATACTTGTATAGAAAATCAAATCAAGAAAATATATATTAGCACATGAGGTATGAGATTTTTCCAAATTTTTTATATTTATTTTTTAATTTTTGATATTGTTTCTTTTGTTATCAAACTAAATTTGGTAGGGAAAATTGAGAGATAGCACAATCAGATATGGGGCCGTGGGTGTTGAATAGGTTTGGAAACTTGTCTAGTAGAATATTAAAATTGAAGGAAACTGAGAGAAAATCAGATGCTTAGATCTGTTACCAATCAGGGTTGATACCAACATTCCAACTCACAACCACTAACTCACCCACCACCTCCACCACGACCACCACCACCAACATCAGCATCCTCAATCTTCTTTTTTACAGTCTTCATTGGTGGTGACTTGTTAGGTGTCCTTTCTTTCTTGGTCTTTCATAGGTATTTGAACCTTCTTGCATAAGCATTTTTCTTATTTTGTTTATTTTCTCCCATATAAATCCTAAAACCATAAGCACAAGATAGCAACATTACAATCTCTCTCTCTTTATCTGTAGTTTGATGTGGTTTGAGCCTCATCGAGGATTTTTATGAGCTTTCATGTCATTTTTGGGGTATCCTTTTCAAGAAGGGATCTGGGTATCCTTCATATTGGCTATTACATGCATTTATGCGTCTAAAGTTACTAAATTTTCATCTGGTATCCTTAATTGTTGGGGTATATTGAAATAGAGCCAAAAGGGTATCCGAGAATTTTATCCCATTTTGTTGAATTTTGGTGTTTTATAATTTTTTTTCAGATCCTATATACCGTATATACTAAAATGGTGGCTGGAAATGGGTTATATTACCCAATTCTTGGTTTTGCTTCCTGTGTGGCATTCATTTACATGTCTTTTGGGGATTTGGAGCTTACTCGTCATCATGAACCGGAGTTAGCTTTTGTGACTAGAAATGGGACTCAGTTTATTGTGGACGGTAGGCCCTTTTACATTAATGGATGGAATTCTTTTTGGTTAATGGACCATTCTGCGGAAGAAGATAGGAAACCAAGGGTTAGTGCAATGCTGGAAGCTGGTGCCAAGATGGGTCTCACTGTTTGTCGAACTTGGGCTTTCAATGATGGTGGCTACAATGCTCTCCAAGTTTCCCCTGGTCGGTTCGATGAGCGAGTCTTCAGGGTATGAAAAATGCATAATTTTTTGTACTTCTTCTCTTCATTTTTCTCTTGTGAATTATTTTCTTTTTTCAGTTGAAAATTTTAATCTTGAAATGTGTTGGATTTGGTTTTTTCATATAGTTAACATTAAGTCTATGCTTTGGTGTCTATTTCTACCATTGCTTAGAATTTGGCTTTATTTAAGATGCATTCATACGCAGGGATTAGCAGTAGTGATTGATGCCTTTACTAGTCATGAAAATAACTAAGGACAACTGTATGCAAATGTCACAAATAAGATGCTGAAGCATAACAGTAAAGTGAGTTCATTTCATTATAAGTACACAACAATAAATGTGCACACGCGTCTGTTCAAGACTACTTAGGTGTGTCCTTCACTCCTTTTTAATCAAAGATGATATGGCTCGTCGAGTTGTGAATGTGAAAAGCAATAGAGAACAAAAACAGAGAACTATCCTGGTTTTTTTAACGTCTATAGAAAGTTATTGCTCAATTATAGATCAACAGGATTTGCTGTGCTTTCTACTTTCTCCTCTTTTTTAAATTTTGAAAAAAGAACAAACTATAAATTTTGAAAATTAATTATTCAGAAGATTATTTATGCTAAGATAAGTTAATTCACTAAGATTATTACCTTTTTTTCCAGTTTCAGTGAGGATGATGGTGGTGGCATTTTCACATTTGCATAACTTTGTTTTGATGACTGAAATTGTGGCAGGCCTTGGATCATGTCATTGTAGAAGCAAGACAGCATGGAATCAGGCTTCTTCTTAGTTTAGTCAATAACTTAAAAGCATATGGTGGTAAGACACAATATGTGAATTGGGCATGGGAAGAAGGCATTGGCTTGAGCTCTTCGAATGATTCTTTCTACTTTGATCCAACCATCAAAAAATATTTCAAGCACTATGTAAAGGTAAATATATAATCTAGTTTTCCAAAAGCAATTTATTGGAAGTTGCTCCTCTGTGAAATAGTTATAGTACCAAAATATGCACTGGAGTTCTTTTGGTCAATCTAGAAATTATGTTGTATCATATCATTGGAGCAGGATAAAGCTCTATTTCCAATTTTTTCAAAACAATTTTTTTTTCTCATGCATCACAAAACATAGAAAAAGGCATTTTATAACTATACTCTTAAGAAAGTTGCAGAGACTAGATGCTAGATGTATGCATGTTAGGTGGGGGTCCTTAGTTGAGTGTAAAGAAAGTCCAACTATTTAATCATAGAAGGCCTTTTTGGTATCTCTCTGTTATTCCATATTTCACCAAATATCTTAAATCTGTTTGTGATTAATTGTGAATGTAATTAACTGACGCAGTGAAATGCCTCAAGGTATCACAATCTGAAAAGGGAGAAGAATCCTCAGATATTAACAAAGTTTTGATTTTTAGAAATAAATATATTAAGCTAAGATTCATCCGGATCACACAAGGCATGGTTAAATAAAGAAAATTTCTCATAATGCTTTGTTTTCTTCACTCATTAATTATTTTGCTTTCCCTTCCCTCATGTTCTCCTAGGTGGAATTTTTCTGATTGAATTTTCATGTTTAATCATAACCATGGCCTTATGAGAATTCTCGATGATTATTTAGTAGTAGATACAGGATTTATAACTCATCCACTGCGGGGTGCTTTGTGCTTGGGAAAAATCAGGAAGTGCAAAATGTTAAATTACTTATTTTCCCCTGATCTTACTTCTCCAAATACAGAGCTTTTAGAAATTCTCGTAGTGATTCGAGATTTGCATCAATACATACACCAAATCCATGCTTCCCAGGTTCCCGTCCTAGCTATGTGGTTGGTATTATAAGCTATAAACAAATATATTCCTTGAGATAAGTAACTTCATGCTTGTTTATTTTGAGCATCGTGAGATATTCTTGAAATATATGATCCTAAATTACTGTATATCTTTGGCTTTGAGACTGTTTGCTCAATTCTAATTTAAGCTCTTATTTCAGACTTTGCTGACAAGAAAAAACACAATTACGGGGATTGAATATAGGAATGATCCAATCATCTTTGGATGGGAGTTGATGAATGAACCTCGTTGCATGTCTGATCCTTCAGGTGACATGCTTCAAGTAAGTTGTTACTCCTTACACTGCTATAATGTTGTGAGCATCAAGTGTGGAAGGAATTGGGCCATCTGATTAACAATAAATCTTCTAAATTCTAATAAATTAGTAACTTTTTCAGAGATTTTATGCAATTATGACCCTGAATTAGATTGTAGAACTTTAGAATCTTGTTGGAGAACCACTATTACTGTGGCAAGTTTTGACCTCAACCTAATGCCAATTATTGTGTGCAATTTTCGCATGGAAAGGTATACTTTCATGATATGTAAATTTGTGCTCAACTCCCTCTCCTTGATTATATACATATTTTCTTGACAAAATCTTTTTATTTCTGTGGAAATTTAAGTAAAAAAAAAAATAACTGCTCCTTTTCTGGTTCCTTTGCTTATTAATTTTACAAGTCAAGGTTTCAAAGTTCCTTGCCACAACTAGTTGAATAAGAAATACTGTTCCCTATGAGTGCATGTTCTTGTATATGTATATAGAGAGAGGAGAGAAGAAGAGAGACAGGGAGGAAGAGAGAGGTAGGCTCTTTCTTTTTCCTTCCTATTTATTGATTGATCTTTATGGTATGGAATTGTAGGATTGGATACAAGAAATGTCAACTTTCGTGAAATCAATAGACAAAAACCATCTATTGACTGTGGGACTGGAAGGATTTTATGGTCCTAAAAATGCGAAGAGGATAACTGTGAACCCAGAAAGTTGGGCTTCAACCCTTGGATCGGATTTTATTCGCAACTCGAAGGTCCCAGAAATTGATTTTGCCTCTGTTCATATATACCCTGATCATTGGTAAGCTTTGCATTTCACTTAATCCTACATATAGTTTGCTCAAGCCAATGAGAAAAACTAGCCATGAGTGTTTCTTTTTAGGTGTTTATTTGTTGTCCTGCTGTTGCAAAACATTAAGAAAAGAACTTCCCAATTCCATTTGTCTGTTAACATCAGTGCGGCTTTATGTACCTTTGAATTTATTTATATTCCTCTTGGATGTTTTGTTTTTTCTTGTTTGTACATCTGACTAACATTAAATTGATCATTTCTTTACTAGGATTAATCATCTAGAATTTGAAGAGAAATTGACATTCGTCTCCAAGTGGATGCTTTCTCACATTGAAGATGGTCATTATGAACTGAATAAGCCAGTCTTTTTCACTGAATATGGATTATCTAACATGAGCACAGGCTTCCAGCCATCTCAACGTGAGCGGTTTTACAAAACCGTTTTAGGCATCATTTATAAATCTGCAAAGAGAAAAAGAGCTGGGGCAGGTGCATTAGTCTGGCAGTTGTTTGTCCAAGAAATGGAAGAATTTAATGATGAATTTGGGATTGTCCCATGGGAAAGGCTATCAACATACAAGTTATTTACTGAACAATCATGCAAGTTGGCTAGACTCCATGGAGTTCCCCCACAAAATCAAAATTTGAAAGAGTTGTGTTTTAGAGAAAGTACAAATTGAATTTTCTGTTTGTTTAAAATTTGTGGGGAATGTGTTCTCATTTATGGTGCCAGATTGCTCAAGAAAGAAAGAAATGCGAGCAACTTATTTGGCACCTCTTATATAAATTATTTAATTCACACTAGATTAGACAAGTATAGGTATATTGCGGCAGAGATTATATACATTGCTGCAAAGAATTCTACCACGAGAGATGGGATCGAAATCTCAAAAGAGTGCAGTAGGTTAGGGATTCTGTTTGCCTGTAATCAATTGTAGCTGTGAAAAGAGTTCAAGGATTGTGCAGATTAAATGTTGGAAGAATGAAGAAATTGTTGAAATATCCCATGATTTGTTTCTTACCTTTCTAGCAATTTTCAATGCCATTGTTCTGTCTCAATAACACAAGCAATGTAATTTGTAAACGATTCAACATAAAGTTAGCTGAATCTTAAGCTTAGTTCAAACCTTGTTTTGCTCTGGAAATGGGTGAGATTATACAGTGAAACTGTGCTTGGGTCTCTTAAAAACTATGAAATATACATAATACATTCGAGAAAGATGAAAAAATTCCTGTATTCTCATCACATGAACATTAATTTGATCTCCATATCAAATAACCAGGAAATTGAGAGAAACCAAAAAAGAAAAAAGAATACCCTAAACCTAATATATTGATATCAGGAACAGCATTAACACATTTCCTATCAAAAGATTCAGGGGACCAGATCCACTCTTCCCATCACTTTTCACCCTTCAATTTCTTCCCCCAAGAATTTTCTCCATTAAACTCCTCAACAACCTTCATCACCACATCACCAACACCTCTGCCGCCGATACCAGCTTCCTTCAATCCCCTTCTCCTTGTCTCCACACCTATCACATCACTCCATTGCCACTTTTTCAAAATCCCCCACCAGCTTCCTTGCCGGCTTACCAACTGTCTCCATCTTCTTCGCAACCTCTTGCTCCTCTTCGCTATCCTCGTCAAACAAATCCAAAATTTCCTTCTTTTATTCCCCTTACCGAAGATATTGATTTGGTTGATAACAACACTTCGAGCTGACCAAACTGAAGCGTTGCCGCCCTTAACTATTACAATATATGCCATGCCACCTCAGC
Source organism: Aleurites moluccanus (assembly GCA_948193065.1). NCBI lineage: Eukaryota > Viridiplantae > Streptophyta > Magnoliopsida > Malpighiales > Euphorbiaceae > Aleurites > Aleurites moluccanus. Next base: position 37,238 of record CANXYC010748493.1, on the reverse strand, counting down.
ATTCTGAAAAAATAAATATTATTAAAACCAATACTCATTGATCAAGTTTGAATCTCCTCTTCTAATACTAAATTATAATAATTATTATCAGCTCCACTTTGTATATTATTATTTAATCTTAATAAGATATCTTGCTCAAATTTTAGTCTCATAATTATTTCAAATTATCTACAATTAAGAGTCAATATAAAAAAAATAAAATTTCAGTAGATTTTTTATTATTTAAATTTAAAATAAATAGTAAATTTAACTATTCATAATGTTAATTTCACTATTTATTTTAAATTTTAATAATATTATTATCGTTTTTATAATTAAAAATTTATAATTTAAATTTTAAGTATCAAAAAAAAAAAAAATATGCTCCCTCTAAAATTAACGGTGTGAATGAATTTAATTAATTATGATCATCAAATATAAAAAAATTAATAAATCATTTTTTAAGAAAGAAAAAAAAAAGTTAAATAAATTTTAATCAATAGGTTGAGTTTATTTAAATTAATAGTATCGACAACTTAATTTAATGGGACACGCATTTTATTTTGTGAATAAAATTCATATCTTAACATGATGTTAAGAAATGAGAAATAATATATTTTATGGATATTAAATCAAAATTTAACTGTCACATTTAAATCTTATCTCATCAATATAAAATATCTATAATTTTTCCTTCGTAATTTCTCACTTCAATACAAAAAAAAAATAAAATCTCTTGATTATGACGAATATAAAAATACTTTTGGTAAAGTCATTTTGTCCCGATCACCAGCGTAGAAATTGCCATAGTAATATTCAACTACACAAAACCCCATTATAATCCAACCCATTTTCAATATAATACAACTCCACGTAATCAAATCACAATCACATAAATATCATCCAACAAAATCGGACGCGCCATTTTATATTTTCAAATAATATTGACCACACCATATCATTGCTTATCGTTCCCTTCCTGCGTACGGTAGAAAATTTACCTAATAAGGCGCGAATTGAATTATTACTGTCAAAAAACACAGAGAAACCAAACTCTTTTTCACTCTCTCTCTCTCTCTCTCTCTCTCTCATCACAGAATCAGAAAATTAGAGATTTTAAGGTGTCGATCGCTTTTGAAATTCCTTGTAGAAACCGTTCGTTTCATGAATCTTGATATTGACGATTAAGCGTCGATCTCTAAGAGACTAAAGCAAAATGAGGTATGTGTTTTTGCTTTTGATCACAGCTTTTGAATTGAGTTGAATTGTTGATTAGTGATCGATTACGAGTTTGTAATTGTTGATTTGTTTTGTTTTGTTTTATTTGATCGTGATTTGATTTTTACCTAGTAATTATTTTTTTTAAATAAATTTGTAATTTATTTTGTAAAAAAGAGAATAGTTAGGTCACGAGAAATATGAGATAATTGCTGTTTGGTTCACTGGAAACAGGTGGATTTTTATTTTTTATTTTTATAAATTTTTCGGCTTTGTTCCCATGGTTTTGTTAGGTGATCTTTATGTGATAGATTGGTCTTTTACTTGATTTGTAGGTATGATAGCTAATTTATATAACATGAACTTCAAATTGGATTGGGATAATAATTAGCACTGACTTTAGCTGTTATAAGTCACTTACAATGGGAAGGCGTACTTGAATAAGACGTGCAAGTATGGTAGGTCAAGAGTTTGAAAGAATTGTTGGGAGCTGTAGAATTTATGTTTATGTTATTTCTGTCGTACATTATGGAAGTCGATCAAAATTAGTGATTGTTACATACAATTCTTCCTTTTTATTCAACTCAATCTACTTTCTAAGAATAATACATGGGAATATAAGTAGATGCTTTCACTGTGCATTTGAAGGCGTAATCTTTTTGAATTTTGATATAACTTCTTCAGTAACTTTAATTTTTTTTTTTATGGACTGATGGACGTAAACCTTTCTTCTCCTCTGCATTGTTTTTTCCACCTTTTCAAGGGCACACTTGAACAGAAGGATTTTGTTTTTCACTTGCAAGCTGGAAGTTTGGCTTTCTTCAGTGAAACTGGTTGACTAATCTTAGCGTCATACATCTTACATAGTTTTGTTTATTGACATTTCTTTATCCTGGTCTTGAAACTCTCTCCCTCACCTGCATGTGCCACGCATGACTGCTGTGTATTGCCACTTCTAGATTTAAATACTTTGCAAGCCTTTTTCTGTTATCATATGTAAATACCCACGTTTTGAGGACGTAATCTTCTTGTTAGGTTGTCCTGTGTGATGTAATGGATATCGAAAGAGATGTAGATCCCTCTAAAGTTTTGATTGGTCACAAAAAAGTTGACGCATGTCCCAAGGGAAAATCAAAAGTGGCTTATGGTGATTCTTGGGCACTTCACATTAAGGTATGCTGTTGGAACTTAAAAGTATTATGCTATATGAAGATAGTTTCTTTTTCCCTTAATATCAACCACTGTTTGGTATGCATTTTTGTTCTTTTTCTTAGGATGCCTCATCTTGTGATTCTGGGATTCCTACCAGTACAGTAGTATCTCTGGATGGCATTGATAATCTCAAGAGTTCCACTTCTGTATCTATTAATTTAAACGATATCAACAGTTCCAATTCTGACTTGTCATATCATGATGATGATAAAGTTTGTGATGATTATGTTGAGGATGCTTCTGATTATGACAATGATGACGACTATGCATATGAAGAGGAAGATGATTATTTGGCCATCCAATCTCAATTTGATAATGTGGATCTTCCTCCTGGAGTAGAGGCATCACTCCCTTGGCTGAAGGATCCTGCTTCTGGCATAAGCACTTCAACTTTTGCAAATCCTTCTGAAAGCAAGGGGAAGGATGGTGTCCCATATATTGGTGAAACAATAGTGAAGGAAATCACTTCTGAACTTCCTGAAAATAAAAGTCCAGCAACGACTACAGGTAGTTCTGCAGTTACTGCAGAATCAAGCTCTAATGGGGAAGTTGTAGACAATGAAGAAAATAGCATCATGCATAAATTTAAGAACTTTAAACAATTTGATACTGTGGAAGATTTCTCGGATCATCATTACAACCGAATGGGCTTCTCCGAGCAGCAGGTAAGTGAATTGCAGATGTCTCTCTCTCTCTCTCTCTCTCTCTCTCTCTCTCTCTCTCTCTCTACTTCATTTGTGTTTTTAATATATTGAACTTATTTGGCTAATGAACTTGAAATTATTCTCTCCTTTTGTTAGCCACCCAAGAGTTGGGCGAAGAGAATTCAAGAGGAATGGAAAATTCTGGAGAAGGACTTACCAGGCGAGTGCAAAACTTATTTTTAATGAAAATTTGGGAGTACTTTTTGTTATTTTGAAGATTCTTACATCTCAGCCATCTCTTTGTTTGAGAATTGTTCTGTCTTTTGGTTTAAGATCCATTTTTTTTAATTTATTTATTTTATGGTTGTTACAATTCATTAGTTGGTTAATGATTGGACCTCTCTCTTCCACTGTCTAATTTTTAGATACAATATCTGTTAGAGTTTATGAAGCAAGGATGGAACTTTTGAGGGCTGTCATTGTGGGACCTGCTGGTACTCCTTACCATGATGGACTTTTTGTCTTTGACTGTCTCTTTCCCCTTACGTATCCCAATACCCCCCCGGTATGTATTTGTCATTGTTTTATGCTTGCAATGCTATGGATATCCTTGGCTTGGTTCTAATCGTGAATTTCTGTTGGTAGATGGTCTACTACTACTCTGGTGGGCTTCGATTGAATCCGAATTTGTATGAATGTGGGAAAGTCTGCCTTAGTCTTTTGGGGACCTGGAGTGGGAAACAGAATGAGATGTGGATCCCAGGGACATCAACCATGCTTCAAGTTTTGGTTTCCATTCAAGCTCTCATTCTCAATTCGAGACCCTTCTTCAATGAGCCTGGATATGAATCATCATTTGTTGGTACAGAAGGAGATAGAAGATCCAGGAAGTACAGTGAGGATGTGTTCATCTTTTCCTTGAAGACAATGATGTACACGCTTCGAAGGCCACCTAAGGTACCTTGGACTAATACCTGAAAGTCTTTTGCTCTTCCTGCTCTGAGGGTGCCTCCCACCCCTGAGTTTTCTCCCTCTCCTGCTTGATGAATTCTTTTTTAGAGATATTCATGAGGGTGTAAAGTCTTCTATTTTCTTTCCATCGCCTTCTAATGAGCCGAACCTGACTTGTCTTGCTCTACTTTGAATTGTTGACAATTTTTGCATTCTTTTAATATATTTTCTAGGTTAGAGTGAAACAAATGGCGTCTAATTTAAGCTATTTATACTGGCCAAGTAATGCAGTATATTCTTACACAGGCATTGTCAGAGTTCAAATCTTGACCCAAGCTGTTGCTTAGAAAAGCTCCTATAACTATATGAAATTATTTTGTTTCTTTTAGCTATTATAGTGGCAGGAAAGTTGATTGCTAATTTTATGTTCTTGTTGGGCTTTCAGCACATTTTCTATTTTTTTACTCGATAAATGTAACATCTACAGACATATTGAGACTTGTTGGTTGAATTATAATAATCTCGGGCATGAGAACTTAAGAGTTCTACATCACCGGGTTAAATCTATGATGCATTATTTTTATGCTTCAAGCTCATCTGAAATCTTACTAATGAGTGGGAAAAAAAGTTAATGTTCAGAATACTTATCATAACACCTAAAAGATCAAGCTATATGGATTACACAACCTATAAATGTGAGTAATTGCTGGCACATGCATTATGATATTAGATCTTCGACATTTGGATTGACTAAAAAATTTTCTAGTATCACCTCCTAATACAGTGATTTAATACAACTGAGTTTGCTTGCAGTATTTCGAAGATTTTGTCATTGGTCATTTTCATGTCCGTGCACGTGATATTCTGCTAGCATGTAGAGCTTACTTAGATGGTGCTACAGTGGGTTCTGTTGCAGTTAAAGATGGAGTAGCTGATATTGATAAAGCAGAAATGCTTGCCTCTGCTGAATTTAAAGCAACATTAAAGAAGATGATAAATGTTCTTATTACAAACTTCACTAAATTTGGATCAATAGATTGTGGGCAGTTTGGAATTAATGACTAAAAATGAATTAAAGAAGCAGACAGCACAGGGAGAAGGGTACAGTGGGGTTGACAATTACAGATCTGGCATAAAGCAGGTGATCAAATGCCTTCTTTTTTTTTTGTCACAATTTTGACAAATTTGAAGTCTATAATCTTTTAGATTCTAGGCAGGTGTTGAGATGGTACAGTGATCCTGGGATGGTATGACAAGTACTAGTGGATTTTAGTTTATTTTTGCGCATATATCTGATTAAAATGGATATTTTGGCTTTCTTGTCAATATAATTGAAAATTGACTAACATAGTGGATTTATGTTGGGGTGCAACTTTACACTATCATATGCTTTAATCTGGTCTTTATTGCAGTCAGGTATGTTCTTAATACTGAATGCTAATGCCTCCATGGGACATATTCTATAGAAAGTTTGATAGTATCTTATAGAGTTCTAATCTTGAATGGCTTCCATTTCGGCGGGTCAGTCTTGGAACACTCTTTTTTTGGTTTGAGATTTCTTGTAAAAAGAAAGTTGGTCTTCGAACTTTCTTAGTTTTGAGATTTCTTGTCAAAGGATAAAACTCTATGAACTAGAGCGTAATAAGGTTCGTAAGATAATCCTCTGGTTGAAGCAGGAATTGTTTTGATATGTTTGCAGGAGTTAATATAACTGAAAGATATTCTGAAGGTTTATTATTTGATAATATCTTTCTTATATAAGCATTTAAAATATAATTAAATTCTCCACTTGTTAGTAGATAAAATGGTCTAGACCACAAAAGTAGTTCAAATTGAGTTGCATTAGTTGATTCATAATCAGTTTTGGGATTGAGTTTAGACTTGCTTTTTTAAAATTGCGTATATATATTTAGTGTTTAATTTTTTTAATTTGCTTTTTATAAATCATGATTTGAGAAAAATTAAAAAAAACATGATTTGGAATTAAAAAATATAATTTTTTCAAATCAGAAGTAAATATAATTCGATAAAAACAGTTTAACTGCAATGTCACCTTGGAATTGAGTTCTAATCTGTTTTAAAAATTAATTTTTGAATTATTTTCTATTTTACAAAAAAATTTGATATGACAAATTTAATGTTATTATAATCATGCTTATGAACAAGACTAGGCCGTGTTTCTAACTTTTCACATCAAAGCTGAACCAGAAAAATGTAGCAACATCAGACAAATTTCAAGCATTCTCTTCTCGTGCAAATATTTAATACGCATATTTGAATTTTATTTGCAGTTATGTTTGGCAAAGAGGATAAATAAAAGTCTTTTACATGCCAACACCATATATATATTTATATAGTTAATAGCCAAAGTCGAATTTTTCAAATGACTTGAGGAAGCTAAGGGCAGCATCCCTGGCTTTCTCCGGCAGAGGGGTTGCCGGAGTCAGAGGCTCAAATTCTGCCTTCCATTCAGCTATGCATTGTTCTGTTTCTTTACCTTGCACAGGAATAAACGAGAAAGTAACCTTGTATTGATCATACATATTCTTAAGGTCACCTCCTATGACCCTATATGTCACTGACCTTCCATTTTCTACCACCTTTTCTATCTTCTCTATTGATTCCTTCACATAGCTGCTTATGGCTACATTAAACGTTATAAACATCATTTAGTCAAGTTCTTTTAGTTATAAAATGGAAGATTGGATAACTAAAATGGCATGAATATGCAATTTTTTTTTCATAAAAATGCGATAAGAATATTTGCTGCAAAAAGGAAAAACATTGTTCCTATTAATTTAGAATGGCAAAAATAAATTGTTACATCATATTACCAAAAAATTGAAATAATTACATGACAGAATTAAGTTGTTTAAATATATATATATATATATATATATATATATATATATATATATATATATATCCTGCTATCCCAATTCTCAAAAAGAGGGAAAAAACATTTTTTTGGTAGATTTTCGTGTTGCTGTATTTTAGTATTTTAACAGAAAATTTTCATTACAATATATTAGCTTTCAACCGCAAAATTAACCTGTAAAATTTTTTCCTACTAATTCTACTATTTCTTGTAAAGCCCACTTTTCTTGCATGCAACTGCAAGAGTGAAAACCACTGTTTGAATGATATCATGTTTCAATATTTTCAATACCAAGTTTGACAAATATAGGGTTCGGGAAATATATAAATATATAATAAAATAAACTCAGAGAGGGGAGAAAGAGAGAAACCAGGGCCAAGCTTAAAAAGCCTGAGACTTCCAGGGCTACCATCTCCTTCAATGTACTTAACAAGGGCAAGCATTTCAGGGTTTATTTTGCTAATGATCTCATCATCTCTATACATCTCCCAAGCCTTCTCTGCTGGGACATTCATCACTACCTCTCCTTTAATGCTCTTCATCTCTCTCTCTCTCTATACTTCATTTGGTAATCATTTCAAGGCCTTATATAAAGACTCAAACTTGCCCTTAAGCTAGTAGTTTAGGTCGGGTATCCACAATTATTTTATAATGCAAGAAATCAGAGATTTAAATCTTAAAAATTTATTCTTTGAAAAATTTTCGATCTTGTAAAATAAGTAAAAGAAATAATAAGAATGGTGCGTGTGTACTAATTTTTTAATCTGCATGATTCCAAAGGAAAGTAATTCCTAGTCTAAGGGGGGGATTGGCGCCTAAAGATTCTTGTACATCTTTTGGCCACGAAGAACAAATAGAATGGAGAAAATTGAAGTTAACTCTACCATCTCATCCATTTTGTGAATCCAAAAGATACGCATCTCTTCGTATCTTTTTATTTTATGTACAAATGGATTGACATCATAGGCCAAATGCTGTATTATACAACACCAGACAAAATTTATATTATTTAATTAATCAACCTTTTTCTTTTAATAACAATCGGTCACACTAAAGGAATAACTTTCTCAAAATAAAAACTTACGAGCTTGACCGAAATTTGATTCCTAAAAGTTTGGTTACTTTTCGGTCAGCATTATATTCGGAAATCATTTCAATTGAAACATGTACTATAGACTTTACGACTCTGGATGATTTTGCCATCACTGATCTCAATATAATGTTTCAAGTTCCTGTTTTTACAGGGAGACGAGCACAAACCTAATAATTTTACAAGACGAAGGAAAAAAATATATAAATAAAAGATACTAATAATTGACAAAAATTCGTGTCGTATGGGTTTTGATTATTTGTGTTGGAAGCAAGAAAACAAAGAAAATATAAACACTCCTCTAGACAATACATATTATGCAGGCAACAGATTCCAAGATCTTCAGGATTTACTATGTCTACACATAAAAGTTGACATGAATATGCCTTCATGCTGGTTGAAAAGTGTGGCTTGATCTCCTTTTTAAAATCTCCTTTGATAAAATTTCAATCTGTAGGCCAATTCCATCTCCCAAAGCAAGAAAGGAAAGCATTCTCAGTTCTTTCAATCTTTTCCTTAAAACACCTGAAACTGCAATAACAGAAAATAGGGATTTCATCAAGATTTGAATACACCACCACATCACATCACAGTGCTCGAGTAGTGCTTGGCTAGATCCCTGAGCGAAAGCTAAATTTTAAGAGATGTTGATATTTAATTCACTTACCATAACTTTATAGATTCAAAAGAGTTATGGATCAGAGGACCGATTTTCACCAAGCTCTGTGCTCAACATATGATGGAGAAGCATATCAACTCTTTGACTACGAGATTTTGTGCTGCACCAATCAAAACAATAAGTTTGGAGTTCTGTTCACGCTTAAGAGTAAATTACAAATTTTACTTGTATATCTAGCTTAGTTACATACCCAATGCGCCGGGGCTTCATGCCTTTTGCATCCTGTAATGAGAAGTTCAAAAGGACATCATTTAGATTCAGTAATTAAGTAAAATGGTGTCCATCAACAGGTCATAAATCTAATAATAAAAACCATAATGGTAAAAAAAGAGAGGCAAAAACTTGAATCCAGTGAGGGATAAGATGCAGTATCCTAATGATGTAACTAGTTGACTCTCTCACTGTTTACCTGCACCTCATTAGTGTTTGCTTTAAAAATTGGTTATCCTACTTTCTAGAAATTCTACCATTTGACCTCCCCATGAACTTCAGCACTGAGCATTTGCTAAATGGTTCCCAAGGAAATTGTTACATAAAAGCAAGGCTTGATACATGGTATTTGATAATGTTCAAAATCACCCCAAAAAGAAAAAGAGAGAGAAAAGCATCAGCCACAGGGCTATGATGGGAAAGCATTTGCAATTCCAGACACCAAAATTTCTTGAATGGAGTCATTTGACAGGCATACAGAATTTGGAATCAAACTCATGAACTTAAACTAAAATTATTAAGAGAAGAACTCAACCTGACACTAATTTTCCAAAACATAATTTTATAAAGGCAATGCACCATCCTGCATCACGATCTACCCATAAATGGGACACAAATTTAGATTTCTTAAAACAAGTAAACAACAGCTACACACCTGATCTTCACATTCTTCTGGTGTCTCCAGTTCCATTTCTGCAAAGAATGCCTCCAAGACAAAAGCAACAACCTGAAAGACATTGGGAACAAAAAATTACTAAGTTCTACATTTCATAAAAGCCTTCCGAATACTAAAAATGTACATTGCCATAAGTAATCCAGCTAAGGAAAAAAGGAGATTTCTATAGCATATAGACCAATGATATCACAGCAGAAATATCCATTTAAGGGTAATTCACTTGTAATGACCAGGCTAGCAACCATGGGTGAAATTTTAAAATTTCAAGATAGTTTGTGAACCTCAGCCTCAACTCAAAGAGTAACGTGTGTTTAAAGTTTGGTGCAAATTTTCTTTTGAAACCAAAAAACTCAAGAATCCACACATCTCTCAGTATAAGTTTGTTCATTTCCATAACAAAAATGAGACAAGAAAGTAGAACTCTAATGAAATCTACAATAGTTGGATATCTTAGGTGGAAACCTTCATTTGTCTAGAAATTATTGCTTTTGTAAAGACATAAAAGAGAAGAAAAAAGAATTAAACTATTGCTGCAGTACTGAATAAGACTTACCAAATTCAGAAGTAATAGGACAGTTATGAGGTAGAAGCTGATGAAATATATGAGAGTCCAATAACTTCCAGTCAATTGCTCATAGCCCTGAAATAGTACCATTCAAATAGTACTTCCAGTATAATCATAAAATAAAGGAGTATGAAGGTTGAAACAGGAAAAGCTTACTTCTCTAATGTTGCTGAATGTCATATGCAATGTAAAATCTCCAGCATGTAATATATGTTGCTCAAGAGCATTTTGCATGTAACTAGAAGTTCCCAGAAACTTATGACATGAATATCTTGGATTGAATTATTTTCTCAAAATTTCAAGGACAGTAAGATCTTGTAACTAAGCATTAGGGGCTTCTAATTTTCGTTTCACAGAATCACAATATTACAAAATATAACTGACTTACTATTTCCAAGAGGTTTCCTTTGTTTCCCCTCCAAGAAACATTAAGCTTGAAAGGAAAATCAAAATATGACAATGCCTCTTTTTTTTGCCTGCCAGTGTCATGGAATCTGGCTGCATTGACGGTCTATACATGTTTGTTCATCTAAGTTATAGGATTTTAAATTATGTGTTTCGCCGGAGATTTTCTGAGTTGATATGCAAAAAATTCATTTATGCTAAGTATCTTAAGGTTGAAAGGTATCTTTAGGCTGGTCCTAATAGTTTCCAACATGACCTACTGCCTGATCCATTCCGGGAGTACCAAATCCTCTGATGCCATTATGGTAAAACAAAGAAACTCTTAAAATTATATGTGCAAGATATCAGAAACAGATAACAAATGGGAAACTTACTACATCTCTACTACGTAAACATACACAAAAGAGAATATAGGAATAAGTAGGTTCCTCAAGATACACATATCTATGAGAATGAAAGTGAAAAAGAACAGACAAAATGTAGAAAGTCGTGAAATAATAATGATACCTGCATCCAGATTTGCCAATTTCCCATCACTAGCAAATTAAAAAGGGTCACCATTCCGTTTGGATAGTCATTAAAATTGAAAAGTAAGTAACTGAAATTGTCAAGGAAAGTGAATTTTGAGGGGCATAACAGTTACTCTAATCATAAAATCTTATCAGGAGAAACAACAAATTTAGAAGCATCAACTCAAATGAAAATGCATACAGTAGTAGTCGATAATTTTGTATATCAGGATCACAGAAAGGACATTCTCTCACAATTATAATTTAGCAATCTACAGAGAGATTAGAGCTCCAAAGTGTGTATTTGTTTGTATGAATTACAGATGCATGGAAAAAAGCCATCAAGTTAAAAGATACTCGGAATCAGCAAGATCTGTGGTTTCCAGATTGGGGTTCCCAGCATTAACAAGTCCACCAAAGATCTACAAATTTAAACAAGGTAGAGAATGTTATAACAGCAAATTAAGTGAATAATACCTGACAGATTGAATAGAACAATTGCCGGATGCCCCATAATTGTTTGTTTTAATATGTTGTGTCTACATTACACTAAAGAACAATTACGAGACAAAAGAAACTTAGAACAAAATCTTCTCATTGTAAAAAAGAAATGGATGCAAGACATGCTAGAAAATTTCTCTGCACTTCACTTTCCGATTATTAGGAAGCATGAATTGATGATGACAAATGATTTCCGAAATAAAGTTTAGAATTTAATTGATTTGATGGTAAGCAGGTGAAGGAAACATCCAACATACCTGTACACCAAGAGAGCAATATATACATAGGACACAAAATATTGTGCCCAGATAAGGCATCAAACTTGGTATGAGGGTTAAGAATGTGGCAACAAAAGCTCGGTAGCTTTGGACATGCATCAACAACCTTATTAATCTTAACATTCTTGCCAGGAGAAGATAACGAATCCTGTAAACAAGAAAAGAATTGATCCATTGTAAATCAAGGATATAATATTATAGCTTATAAACTGACAATTGTTACTAGAAAAATAATGTTCACAGGACAAAATAATAAAATAAGAGCAAAGTGAAAAATGTTGAAATACAAGATCACCCTTCATTTGATGAGCACCAGGATATAAGTGTATCCACAATACAAATGTAATATGCAACCACCTAACCTTCTTGGTCTCGTAAGGTCAGAGATAATGTGACTTGCTGAAATGAGCTTATCCTCTCAGCATGAACAGTTATATCCTATCGCCAGATATAATGGCAACCAGACTTTCACAAATAATTTAGGCCCCTAATTTGTAACTATAAGCTGTTTCTTTCCTTACATCTAAGCTGTTTCTTTCCCTACATCTAAGCTGTTTCTTTCCCTACATCTTTCATTAAACTTGTACAGAATGAAGCTAACAACCTAGGTTACAACTTGAAGCTCCAGCACAAAAAAGAAGGGTATGAAAGTCTGGATTTCCTAGAAATCAAGTTAGACACAAGTATAACCAGTTAACAGTAGAATCTGTCTAAGAGGCATTCCTCAGAGTGATATTATATAATCCATCAAAGATTGTAACACTACACCCTTCTGGTGTTCCATTAGAGATCTTCAGAACCCTACATTACTCAATGTGTGCATCTCGTGATGTCCAACATCACCTTGTTGATAATTGCAAACTTTGGATAGGTTAGGCTACGGACAGGGACTTACCCATAAAACCTGGGTCCTTTACCACTAAGAAGCCATAAATTTATATTAAAAATTTACTGCACTGCACAAGCATTTTGTTCAAACCAATTCAGGTAAATAGAATAAACAAGCACTCTAATCATCCAACTCATTTTTCATCATTCCCAAGCAGAACAATCTAGAAAACATCCATTTGAAAAAAAAAAAAAAAGAAAAAGAAAAGAGGTAACAAAGAAGAAGAGTTAGACAATGTAAAGGTATACATAAGCCAGAAATGTGAAATTAAATAGTCCACATACCATTCTCCATCTGAAAGAAAAGCTAGTCCTTGAGGGGATGCAAAAGTTATAGTTTCTCCAATAACTGCAAACATACACTTATGGTCAATGTAATATATTGCAGCCAAAATAAGGCATGATCAAATAAAATTCTGTAGAAAATTGTTTAGAACATGTAATGTTTATAAGCAGTGATTAAAATTCTTGTCAGTGTGATAAGAATTTGGAACTGAATCGGTTCAACTATAAAAATCTTAGGTGCAGATAAATGAAAAGAGAGTTAATAATACAAGTTATAGAAAACGTTGCATGCCATTCGCAGTTTGCATTTGATCTGGATCAAATAATGCATATCATATCTCTGTTCTGTTTAGCCCTTCAGGAATATGACCTTCTCGTACAGATAGGGCATTCTTTGCTTTCAGTACATAAAAGATTCTTTTCTTTTTATTCTAAAATTTAGCAATGAACCATCAACAGAGACATGACACCTCCATAGCATATTCCTTTACGATTACCTTCTGATAATTTTCTCTTCTTTTAGCATATCTTTACTTGTTTTTGCTTTCTTCCATTCTTTCTTTCTTCTTCTTCTTTTTATTATTGTCACAAACAAACATTTTTTAACTATAGGAATTGCAAATAGTGACCTCTTCTGGATGCTCCATTGTCGGAAAGTTGAAAAGTTCCCTTTTGAATTATTGGGAAAAAGGTGCTTGATGGTTGGCAATATCTGTGTTGGAACTTGGAAGGATGATCATCACTCGGGGATTTCCATTCCAAATTCTAGGTTCAAATGTGGGATTGGATATCTAACATACTTTTCCTTTGTGGTTACTCTTGGATCCAAATATGGAAACTATAATGAAAGTCATGGTAAGGAAATGAAGCACAAATCCAATTCCAGGAAACCAGAACACAGATAAAATTAGTCTCCATCACAAAATTTCTGTCCACCTCCTTTTATCATGGCCCTAAGATGATTATCCACCCTGATTTCTTGGAAGTATAACATTGATAAATTTCTTAAAATTTCCCCTAACGATAATTATTGAGAAGGAAAAAAAAAAAAGTATGGATAAATTTTGTATATGAACACAGCTTACAATGTACTCACAGATGGATTAGTGCTCCCCACAAACTAGGTTACTGAACTTCATAACCTCCACAATCACTTCTCAATTGCGAAAATAATTGGTGTAATTTCACCAAATGGATATGATTGCAATGAATTCCGAAATTAGGATAAAGTAATCTACTAAAAGGTACAAGTACGTTACAATTCTTTAAAAGGGTTTGGGTTTTTCTGGTGATTAGGCCTTTCAAGTATAACGAAAAGAAAATGAAGGTCTACCAATTTTTCTGAACCTAACGTGGGTTAAAGAGAATAATGTAAAGTTTTTAAGTGCTTTTACACTCATTACCTCTTAGTCCATTCAACTACCAAACAAAGTGAGGTTAATTAACTTTCCATTACATCCAATTCCATTTCCACACCCGGGCATACATCAACTTTCCTTTCCATCACCCCATACATCTCCCATGAACCATGTAAGAAGTAATCAACTTTAAACACATCATCCTATGTCCTATGTGGTCATAAATTCACTCATTAGATGATAAAAAACAGAACATTACTGCAATCAAATGTTTCTTTGCACAACAAATCCTAGAGGATATACGAAATAGAACATAGTTTTACTGAAATAGTGGCAGTGGAATAATCACTGGAAATGAATAACATGACTAGATGATTATGCAAAGAAATTACCTATTACCAACGTGATCAGAAAATCAAAACGATTTTGACCATCCCTCCAATAGTTCTCAAATCCCAAAGAGTATACTTTTAGTGCCATTTCCAGAACATAGATCCACCCTGATGGACAACAGGCAACCATGAAATCCATGTACATAATCTGAGCAAAGTAGCATAACATAAACCATTATAATACACCAAGATAAAACTTATATTAAAGATTTTCAAGTTAATACGAAGTTAATCCCAGATATATAGAATCCACTTTTATCAGACATAATTTTAGAATTATCAATTGCATAGTCCAAATGAAACACCTATTTAGGTTTCAACACTGGTCTGGAATGCATGACTATTTTAAACAAACAGCAACCATAACTTCTTTCATTATGAGCTCATCCTCATCTTGACTGGGATATGAGCATGGCATTAATATTGATACAATTTATATAAGGAGAGAAGAAAACATACCAAACACAAATTCCACCTCTTGCCACACTTTTTGAGCAGAACTATTTTCTATATCAAGCTGCAAATAAATGTACATACAAGGTTAGCAAAACTAAGTCAACATTTTGATAGTCAAAGATGCAAGTAATCAGGTAGATGTTCTGGGTTGGTTAAAATTTTTAGTTATGAGTAGTGAATTCTTTATTATCTGTCTTCATATATGTCAAAGCAGAGTAGGAGTTCTAGAATGCCTGTCATTTATCCCAAAACTGCTTATTCTTGGTCTTCTCCAAGACATAGCTTGTGTAAGTTCAGCTTTAATAGAGCTTTAAGTCATTATCAAAGAATTACATTCGCTATCTAAGTTTCATTAGTTGCTAGCTTAATCTGATGTTGAGTTTAGCATCATTCACGATAGTGCAACGTCACTTCATCTATATGCTTCAACAGAATAATCAGGATGACCCTCACAATGCTCCCACTACCATACATCATTTTCTTCACCTTCAAAATGGCTTCCCCACCCTTTAAGGACCTCATTCACAGAAACCAAAAGATTCCAATACATCCCTACGGCCTACATGAACAACAAATGAGACCCATAAAATCTCAGATGTGATTGGCATTCTCCTCTCATCACTAGTTTTTACACCTTGTATGTGACAAGTATTTGTTGGGATCTTCATTTCTTATGAAGAGATGACAAAGCTGTTGTCGTTTCTTAATTGTTTTTCATTTCTCAAGAGCAATCAATATGATTTGAATTTCATTCAGTACTGCAACTTTCTGATGTGAATTCTTATTAGGTTATTGAACTTGCAGTATCTAGAATAGGCATTAGGACTTCTACTGAAGAATGCATTGCCCAGAAACTTGGCGAAATCTATTGTTACTTCACTATAAGATTATGGGAAGACCAGAAAATGAAAATTTGTTTTAGTGTGGAATTTTTTGCTGTGATTGTGCACCTAGGTGGAAAGGGATGCAAATGTTTTATGAGTACCAATAACCACCTATAGAGGTCCTCTAAGATTGAATGGTTTTTCTGGCATTAACATGTGTTCTGCATTACACCTAGTTAGATTGGAAAACATTTTTATTTTAATAAATATTTTTTGTTGTTCCCTTCTTAGGCACTTAGCATGATACATTTTTCTTCTTTTTGTACTAAAATCTCTTTGCCATGATTTTATTGTGGGGAAGAAAACCCCTACCAAACTTAGGTTCTCTTTCCTATAATGTTATGATAATTCATGGCTCTTCCAAGGTTTAGTTCAAGCAGGATTCAAGGTTCAAATCATGCAGCATATCCTCTAGAACATTACAAAAGTTACCAAAGGTGGAGCAGAGGCAAAGAAAAACCAATAATATTACTACTGCTGAACCATATTCATGGGGCTGATCTAAAATCAAACTGGTTCTTACTTTGGCCAAAAGGAATGTTATTGCCAAGATTTGGTCAGTTCATTTTCTTTATCTCTTTTAAATTATTTCTTTACATGAATTCTAATCTACTTTATTCCCGCTCTCCAAACAGTTCCCGTAGGCACCATAAGCTTTCTTCTATTAGATAACATTGTGATAAACATAGGTTGTTATGTTGAGTTAGCTTGATATTATCTTATATAGCAATGCTACCAAATATCTTCTTTTTTTATTTTTATCCCCATTTCATGGTGAGGCACTAAAAGGGGGAGCAGAGAGGGGGTGAAAAGAGAAGATTGACAAAAGTTATCAATTTTTTAGATTATATTTAACTGGAACATGAAATAAGAACTAGAGTCAATTAATACAAGCTCAAGAGCCCGGTAATGTGTAAAATCAAAAGTTCACATAATTCTCAAGTAAAATGCCATCTACATTTACAGCATTAAACGTACAGCAGATTCAAAAACCAAAAATGCTAAGAGAATTTTAATATCTAATACTTAAACTCTCTAGCAGATTTAATTCAATATACCGATAATCAAAAGATGAGAAAATACTGTCAAATGCTAGCGCTATTAAATTTACCGTTGATTCGATGATAACAGCAATCAGATTCACAACAAGAATGAAAGATACTATGTAGCCAAACTTGGGGCTCCTCACAAAGGCTTTCAGATTTTCAGAGATATGTGAATGGTAGATTGATGGACAATACTCAAAGTAAGATCGCTGCAACCAGAACCCATAAGTCAATGATGCAATTTCAAAGCTCTAAGAAGTTTCCTTGAGATTTGGTTTCAGAACAATATAACTTACAACATCCTCCTTTTGGAATCTGAGAGCAATTGCATTGCAAAGGTCAGCAAATTCATCCAAGTTGATCTACGTAAGAGAAGACAAAGCCACAAAAGATAAGAGGATGATGAGAAACCAATAAATGATAACAAAATTTATTTCTTTATCAAGGATGGCAGCTGACGTTTCAAAGAGGTAGTATACCAGCCAAAAGGCAAGGGGGAAGAAATCATTCAAGTGACAGAGCAAAACAATTGTAATTTTGCTAAATGAGAAGATTTGGGTACCAAACTTATATCCCACGAATCAAATATTCATATATTTATCAGTTTTCCACATCTAGAGGTTGAAAATCATAAAACAAAAACTACATTATAATCAATGCCAGCTACATATATATGCATGATAAATTTGCATCTGTGCCACAGGAGAAACAGAAGTGATTAATGCATATAGAAAAAAGATATTGTTGATAAATACTTGAGCTTTTCCATTTTCTTCTCAATCTTTAAAATTTTTACTGCTACATACATATTATTAATGATAGTTATAATAAAGATAAATTCTTCTTCTACTACTTTTGTTTTTGCCCTTGGTCATCTATATATGCATAGTATGTAGTCAGATCAACATAAAAAAAATGTAATCTATTCAAACAAAGAGATGAAAAGTAAGCATGTACCTTGAAATCACGACTATCATCCAGCTCATCAAATATAAACTCGAATTCTTCTGCTGATATTTTTGGCAAGGTCCTAATAAAAATATTAAAGGTCTACTTTTAGCATACATAAATATCAAAATTAAAGAAAAATAACACAAAGTCCTTGATCACAGGAGAATTCAATGTCATGTAGGAACCTGCCAACCAAATATATTAAAACCATATTTTCATTATTTCTTCATCAATGCATCTTACATTCACAGCTAAATGATGAGTACACTATTTCATGGTTCACTCATCCTTAGATTTCAGCAAATGATGGACAGAGAAAACAAGAAACTGTCTAATGGCTTGGTTTCTACTCCATTGTCAGGCATGACATAGGGCAGATTAGGGTTCTTAACATATCCTTCAAAACCAAGATTCAGATTTTTGGGACATGATCGAGATGTGTGCTGAAGAAACTAAAATAACAATACCTGTATTTGTTCAATTCTTCAAACAGATAAATACATTGCTTCTTATCAAGAAATCCACGATTCTGTAGTACAAAGAACACAATCCCATTAAAAAAATATGCCAAAAACAACAATATAAAGTGCAGTAACAGAAAATTATAACAATTACAATTGGCAAGAAAACAAAAAAGTTGCACCATATTTCAAATATACTAGTGGGCACTTTTGCTAAGTGATCAAGGATAAAATTGATGTACCTTCGTAAATAAAGCAAAACAAAATGGTATTCAGGCAATGAGTTAGACAGCAGTGCCAGAATATCTCACTCAGTCTATACACGAACATTTATATCTATACATACTATGTCTAGAATCTACATATTCACGATCAGATCAGACAGCTATATATCTATTGCATTAACCTAAATGGCATATAAATCAATGTTTCAAACATACCACTAATGCAGATTAAATCATCAGGAAAAAAATAAAACAAAAGACAATATGGACCCTTTTCATCAATATGTTCATTAGTTTATCCACTGCAATTAAAGAAAACTGCGACATGTAAATGCTGTAACTCAAAATTGACTGCCTCCTATATATAAGACGATAGCTAAACTATCATGACGCGAAAACTTTCTGTTTGACAATCCCTTCTAAAACTTATTTTGTCCTTACTTCATGCCAATCAAGAAAATCCAGAGGCTTACTTTAAGTATATCATTCTATCAATGATATAAGAAGCACAATGGTTTTGGACTCTAGTGCATGATTTAGTATATCATTCTATCAATGATATAAGAAGCACAATGGTTTTGGATTCTAGCGCATGATTTAGCTTTCTTATAGCATTCACAAATTTTCCAATTTACTTGGAACAAAAACTCTTTCCTGGCAGTGAGAACTCTTAAAATACACCAGCTTATTTATTTGAATATATGCATAAATAGAACTCTTAAAGGACTAGGAAGTCCTCTATAATTTCCCAAAAGACCCCATATTAGATCTGGACCATAATTCTAAGCTTGAGCCTTTAAATTTGGATTTCCTTGTGTTTTGTTTCTGTTTGTGCCTCTATTTATGCATTTTAGGGCTCTCATCTTAATCTTCTGTTATCTTCAACTCAAAAATATCCACTCTTTCATGCCCATTTGTGCATTTTCTGTCTTCATTGCATATGCAACATGTTTTAAATGAGTTTCCTGTGCAGACTTAAATCCTACTCCTTGCATTGACACAGGACCAAGACAGAGTGAATAGAATGTCCAACCTAAAATGCTACTAATTCTTAGATACCACTAGATTAGGAGGCCGGCCACACCATCACAAAGGCAAAATTAAATATTTAACAATGAAAATTTTCTATCTGTACATCTGTTAATGGTACAAGAATCAATATAATGTATCATTTTAATTTTAATGCACTAGATTAATGACCCATTTGGCTTAGTGGTCACATTCAATTGTTAAAAATTGGTGCTAAACAGTTTAAAGTTAGCGGCTGGTGATTAGCAGTTGAAAAGTCACATATGGCTAGAAATTTCGGCTTTACATATTTCAGTGATAGTTTGAAGCGATAGTTTTAAACCACTAACCGCTAGAGTTTGAAACACTGCTCCAAGCCTCCAACCACTATATTTACCAAACACCCCAAACCAATAGTTGGGAGCCCAAATGCCAACTACTGGCTTCCAATTGCTCATCTCAACAAATGCTAAGAGTCATTTTTCTACTTCAAGAAAAGCACACACCATTTACATAGAAACCTTGCAATTCTTCTTTGAATGGTCCCAGTTCTATAAATCACAAAGGGACTTGGGGCACAATATTCCTCCCTCAACAAGAACTCTTTAAGAGTTTATTCTAATACATTAAGAATGTTGTCTAAAAGGGAAAAGTCATATATAAACAAACAATATTTAAGCACAGATAAATTTTTGAGCATGCACATGCATAAACATACCTGATCACCATGAAATAAAATTAGGTTATAGCGAATTTAGAGGAAAGAGAGTTGAAATCAGGCTAAGAGGAGATCCAACTGCAAGGTGACATCATACTTACATCTTTATCAAGGAGGTTAAAGGCTTTCTTCAACATTCTTTTCCTTGTGCAATCTGTCTTAGAAACTTGCTTCACAAGCTACAACAAAATGAAGATGTGAACATGTAATTTCTGTTTTTTTTTTACTTGGAAATACATGAAAAATGAGTATTGTTAGCTAGATGCCTAAAAGAAATATCCTCAAAAGTTAAAAATGAGAGGAAGACCACATAAGTGCTAGTTGCATGCTTTACTTTTCAGACTCACAACTATACCTGACCTTTGAAGCTGTCATATACAACAGCAAGGATCAAGTTGGTTACGAAGTAAACACCCAACAGTACATAGAGAACAAAAAAAAGGCAATACCAACGTGAAGCCCTGAAAAAAAAAAATAAGATGATAAACAATACAATTTAGATTTTGTATGCATGATTTAGTCACCATCTCTACCAGACCTTAATTAAACAGCACAGAAAAGGCAAAATTAAAATAAACAAAAGCATGGCTTCCACCATATGAATAACCAAAACAGGACAGAAAAGCAAAAACCAGTATAAAACCTTAAGCAGATTTGCTACTACAAGGAAAATTTACACCTCTTTTATTTACAGTGTTCAACAAGAAATGTGGCTTACAAGTAAGCCTAGCTAACAGATTATAAGTGCAGAATCGATAGGGGCACACATCTTTAACTAATTAGAGTTTAGAGATGGTATTTCATTGGTAATATAGAGCTTTTATGATAGGGGCACACATATCTATGCTTCTGGATTGAAAAGTTTACAATAACTAAAATAAAAGGATCACCTAAACCACTTTCCTAACTTACTTATATGCTGGTATCCATACATCTGGATTGTTAGATGTCGTAAATAAAACAAACATCTGGTACAATGTAGTTCCATATGAAGTAAAAACTGTTTTTCCCTGTTGTGTATCTTCAAAAATGACGTAGGCTAGCCAACTGGAAAACAGAAGAAATAACAGCCATAGAGCCTGCAATTCAAGAAGCAGACAGTAATCAGCCATGGAAGGAATAAAAAAATTATCCAACATGTACTCACATGGCTAACAAGCATATCGAATTCAGAATATAATAGAAGAGAAATGTAAGTAATTATCCAATGAAATTAATATTCTAAGGCAATCTGAGACAGACAACAATTGCAAACTAAGATTGGTTGCAACTTGCAAGTCAGGCAGCAATAATGACAGAAGGAATTGATAGGATTGTGAACAAACCAAGACACTTAAGTATGTTTTAAGCATTCCAGCCAGAATGATGATGCTATTCTGCAAATCCCTGAGATCGTGACAAAATGAAAAAAAATCAAATCAAGAAGCTTAAGTAGTTTGACAGTCCAAAATAATATCAGTTATGTCCAGTATAATAACTTAAAAGAAAAAGTCGAATAAGGACTTTTAGACCCCAATCTAATTGCATTTGCCTTCACAAAATGGTCTGTTAAAAAACTCTATATCAATCTTCTGGTCCTTGGGCCATTAGAAATTCTTTATAGCCCAAGTTATCATATGAGAGGTTTCTTTTAATGGAAGGAAGAAAGAAAATTGTAGGAAACCAATGTTTTGTGACTCCATAATATATATCCATTTAAAAAGAAGAGAGAAGAACATTAAGTCTGAATCACTGCCTTTAAAGTAATTAAACTATGTCACCCAAATAATATTTTATTATTTCTCCAAGAAAGATCGTAGGCCCACACTTAATCCATAAATTTCTGGGGTAAAGACAACTTTAAAGTACGGATTCAGAACTAGAAAATATAAACAACAGCCCAGGCCATCTCCCTGAACTTCTTTTTCTTTTCCCCGAGAATTTAACAAAATAACTTTAACCCCTGAAGATATGAGAAGTCTACAAGACAGCAGCCTCAAACAATTTTCAGTTGAAAATTCACTGGATATAAAAAGAGACAACAAGACTTTTAGTCATGTAACAAATTTCCAATGATCTAAGCAGCATGTTCTTGAGAAAAAACAAAGTAAAAGGAGATTGTCCTCATCAAAAAGCAGCGACAATTGGAATCGTATCACAAGGACACCTTACAAAGAGATGTCTCCATACAAAAGGTGTAGACTACAATGAAATAATAAGACAAAAGAAAATAAGTAATTATCATGTGTTGAGCATGGGGAATTTCATAACTTTAAGCTGACCAACAATTTTACCATTTTGAACTTTGAAATATAAGTTGATGCATGATACCCTAGACAAGTCACAATGCACACGGCAGTGCTTTGCTTAAATGTAGACACCCTGATAAAACATAAATGAGTTGATATGAGAATAAAAAATTATTATCACATGATACCTGATAAATAGGATAAAAAAGATAACTCTTATATATGGGGCAATCCTGACAGGAAGATAATCAATAGCCACAGGAGACAAATAGAGAACATAAACCAGTAAATCAGCTACCAAAATTGATAAGCAAAAAACCTGAAAAATCAAACCCAAAAAAGAAAGCATCTTTAGGAAGAAGAAATAGAAAGCATGTACTAAAGCATAACATTCAAGATTATAATAGACAGCCAGGCCATTCAATCAAGACAAAATGTGATCATATAAGAGAAGGAGATGATGAGCTTGAAATATAATAGTAATATAAGGAGTATTAAGATTAATTCATCTACTGTTTTGTTTATGTTCTGATTTTTCTTTATTTTGTTAAACTTTCATTTTCATAGTTTGTTTAAGGTTTTCTTAGGTTTTTAAGCAATTTCAATTAAATTGGAAGTTTGGAGTTCAAGCAGAAAGAAATTGGAAGAAAGAAAAAAGAAAAAAGTGCCAAAAACCTGAAAAAAAGGGTGCAAGACCGTGCAAGAGGTGTGCTGCACGGCCATGCAGATTAAAATGGATTCACCTGAGTTGGTTTTCAACTCCAAAGAATGAACAAAGGTGCACGAACGGCTGTGCCGCCTCTGATGAGCCTACAAAGTTATTTTCCTTCCACGAAATTCTTCCTATTTTCACCCAACTTTAAGGGTAGTTTGGGGCATCGACTTTTCTGGGTTTCTAAGGACTTCCAAATTCTCCTAAACCTAAATTTAATTATCTCTATATAGATTAGAATTCATACAACCAAGGAATCAAGTTTTTCTACCCCAAATTCTTTGTAAGTTTCTCTTAGTGATTTTAATTAGTTTTCTTAGAAGGTTGGCAAGAGAGGATCTCAAGATTGAAGACTTGGAGCTCCCCTCAATTTAAATTCATTCCAGAGTTCTTTCTTAAATTTTGTTCTTCATTATTACTTTAATTTTAATAATAATTTCAATTGATCTTCAAATCTAATTGTTGAATTTATTGCTTTAATTCATACCAGGAGTAACTAATTTGTTTTTCTAGAATTTAGATGTAATCTTTTGATTTACATATGATAATCTTTGTTTGATTGATTGGTTTGATATTATTGGAATTAATCTTTTGTCTTAGGACTTAATGCTTGCGATTACTTGGTCATTAGCTACATGAATTAAAGATATTTTGTCAAGTAAAGAGAGTGGAAACATAATACTATTTCATTAAAATAATCAACCTAAGATATTTATTGCTTAGAGATAGAAACACTCCTTTATGATCGCTTATGCGATCTCCATTAATATTTAATGAGTTTATGTTAATTACTTGTTATTACGAGAATAGACATAAGATTATGTGTGGTGTTTTCAGAGAGAACATCATATAAATAAGGAAAATCTTATCATTAATTACAATAAGATAAAACCAATCTAGAGAACATAGAGAAGTCATAGATAGTCAATTGATAAATTTTAGATTCCATGCCTTCTCCATATATTGAATTTATCTTTTAAGTTTTCTCTTATCTATTTTAGTTTACTTGTTCTAAAATCTTAATTGAATTTCTAAATAATAAAGTAATTCATAATTTTGATACTTGTAAATCCTTTTTCGTGGATCGATACTCTACTCATGCACTATATTACTTGTTAACAATCTGTGCAATTGCAGATTTACCATGATAGGAGAGTGAGAGAGAAAAAATATGATCGTATAAGCTAATGAGCATGAAGCCACATGTATTCATTTTTTCATTTTTAAAACATGTCAATAACAGCATGATATGGAAAATGCAGAGAAAGATTTTGAAGCATTGCAGTAGAGAAAAATGCGAGCAAACTTATCATCTTGTACTTGGCAGTAAGCACCAGTAACAACGCGAGCAAACTTATCATCTTGTACTTGGCAGTAAGCACCAGTAACAACAATCAACTATTTGCATAAGTACTTTGTTGACCAAAAAGAATTGTAGATTATACTCTAGAGCTATAAAGCACCGATACCGACACGCGACACGACACTTTGACACGTTAATTCTAAAAAAATTTAGATTCGACTCGTTGGGACACGTATGAATATTAAATAATATTTTTAATATGTACATTATATATATCATTCATATTCATTAATTTAACAAAAATAAAAAATAAAACAAATTGTATCCATCAATGGATACTGTCATTTTTTATATTACAATTTAGTTATTTTGCTTATTATTCATTTAGTCTCTCTTTTTATTGTCTTTAGACTAATTATTAATAAATTAGATTTTTATTTATGAATACTGCCATTTGATTATGTCGGACACTGTCAAATACGCGTATCTAATTAGTCAAAGTGTTGAAAATCATTGACCACATGTCGGACAAGTGTCGGAGCGTGTCGGTGTCCGACACCGACTCTCCAACTAGGAGAGAGTGTCTGTGCTTCATAGCTCTAGAGATATTAAGAAAATTTCTAACTGATCATATAAACTAGTTTGCATAACAATCTACAGGAAGCAATGCTATTGTTAATGCTAGGTCTGTTTTGATAGAAACAAGAACATTGGGTAACTGCAGAAGGAGCATATTAATATTATGCTGTTGCACACATAATAAAACTATCCAAATTTTGAGGCTGCACAATTACCTTTAACAGATTCAAAGGATTTCTCCAGAAGATCTGGAACCCTTCATATAAAATTGGAAAGAAAATATGCAGTATAAGTATAACAAGAGTTATACCCTGCAGAAGAAAACAGAAATTGTTTAACTTGCAAAAGACCATAATATCCAAAGATTGATTCATACTTTAAAGTGATCAGTATGCATTGCATACCTCATAAATAAGATTCTCTGTGCCATTTAAGTAAGGCAAATCCCCAAGATAGAAATACTCTTTATCTTTGCAAGAAAGTGCAGAAGAATAATTTGAACACCACAAAGGTTTCTGCACAGATTCACCAAACGAAGAATAAACGAACATCTACACAAACACAGCCATAGTACAGAGAATTTTTTTTTTTAATTTTAGAAGACTAACCTCCAAGAAATTGAGAACTATCAATGCAAAGTAATTAAGAGTCCAAATAAAATCCAATCGAGTATAAAAAAAATAGACTTGTGCAGCACTTTCAAAGTTTGATTGATCAAGAATTTGTTCAGGTAGACCAACTCCATCAGCCTGGATATACAAACCAAATCATAATCACTCTGCAGGTATTAACATTATTTAAAACGACAATCATAATCGCATAAAAGGGGATCATTTTGTTATTTTTCTGACCAGATCGACAAGAGCTGCTGCTTTCTGATGACGAGAACCGTGAGTTATAGCATCAGAGCGACGATTAAACGTCGCCGTTCGATCTCTCTCCTTGAAATTACCATCGCCACTGGTTTCTCCAAGAAGAGGCTTCTCCATCTTCTGCTTAACAGAGTAATTCTCTTTTTTGTGAAAAATTTATGTAAAAAGAAAAAACCAACGAGAGAAGTATTATTTTATTATTTATTATTTAAAAAATAATAATAATAGAAACGGATTAAAAAACAGATCGGGGAAGGGAGGAGAGAGAGAAGGTGACAGTGTCTATTAGCAAGTTGATCAAGTAGAGTAATAAATAAGTACTAGCTGATTGATTGATTGTATTGCTCCTCCGTACACGGCGTAACACGTGGTGGTGATTGGGCCTATAGTATTAAATAGAGTGGACCACCACGGTGTCAGGCGAGACTTTTTCTTTGGTATATCCAGATTTGCGTCGACGAATGGATTTTTGGTTGTGGATTCGGTTATCATCTCATGTCAATTTGTGGAAAATTGGGGTTTCGCTAATTATACAATTTTAACAAAATAAATAAATGAATTTTCTTTTCTTTTTTAAATAATTATAACTAGGTTTTTATTAATATTATCATTATTTTTTTTTAAACATTATTAGCATTATTTTAGGAACAACAAAACTTATGAATAAATACCATAAATTCAAATTTGTATTTCTTTCTGAATTTTTTTTGTAAATTTAATTTCGATAAATACTTAAATATAAGAGTTCATAATTAACTAAATTTCTAATTTTATTTAAGAAGTTGAAATCATAGATATTCTTTTTTTTTTTTTAATTTTATTTCATTTTATATATAAATTAAAAAATTGAGTTATTTACAATTTATTATATTAATTTATCACTTTTTTCTTAAAAAATCAATGTTTAAAATATATTATATATTTTTTTAATTTTTTTATTTTTTATAATTATAATAATTAAATCATTCATCTTAATTAACTGTTATAATATTGATCTTATATTTAATTATTAATTATTTAATAAATTTAAAAAATTCTTATTTTAAAATATTAAAAAATTATTCTATCAAATTTATAATTTCAATCTAAAAAATGAATATATAATTATACATGTAACGTAATTATATTGATATAAATTAATAAATAACATATTTAATAATTATCTATTAAATTAATATTTTAAAAAATAAAATAAATTATAATTTGACATCAATGAAAAAGAAAAAGAATTATTTTTTTAATGGATAAATTATTATTATTAGTGTTAGTATTAATACAGATAATTACAAGATTATGGACTAAATACATTTTGCAAACTAATATGACACCTTGTGAAGTGACAAAAAATGGTGCCGGCAAGAGTTTCAAGAGAAAACACGTAAAAGGATGACGGCATAAAGTCAAGCATTTGGGACTAGCTGCACCCAATAAAATGACTTCCCAAAGGCCTTTTTTTTTTTTAAATAAAAAAACTTATAGATTATCTAGAAAATCATGTGGCCCCTTGTTTTTCTTGATAGCTATTCAATATCATTTAATCAAGATTAAGAGATTTATAAATCGATAATATGAACAATTTTAAATTATTTTAACTCTAATGATAAAACTTTAGTCAATAAAAAATAAAATCAATGAAGAATGAGAAAAAGCTTAGTTAATTGAGCTACAAATTCTTTGGTAGCACGTGGCAAGTCACACTCCAAACATAGTCTGAATCCATCCACGTTGCCTGTAATTTACACGGTCCAGAATGGCTTTATTAAATAACACGTTTGGTGTTTAACTTAAAAAAAAAAAAAAAACAATAGATCTGTTTACCAGTTAAAAAAATTAAGAAGTTAAATTATAACAACTTTTTTAAAATTTGCTTAGAAACGAAAAACAAATTCATTCATTAAAGAAAAACAAAACAAATTCGTTTTATATAATAATACTACTTCCATTCTTGTAAAAGAAAATCCATTTTATACTATATATTTTTGGTTAATTTAGTACCAAACTAAGACTTTATGAGAAGATCTTATGGTACAAACCCTATAACTTTGTTTTTGGTTAATTTGAATTCAATTAAGATTTAAATCCACTTATAATTAGAGGAACAATTTCAATTCCACTTTAACTTAAAGCTCATTGATTTACATTGTGCTATTTCCAACACTAGTATTGATGATAATACACTCGCCATCCTATCGAATACATGCGTCCAACCTTTATAGTATTGACTTCTAATAATCACTTCCATTTAATCTGTTAATCATGAGAGAATCTCGCTTGATGAAATTTCAATTTGCAAAGGAAATTGTGGTCTCAACCAGACCGAATCTTTGAAAATCTTAGTATTTTTGAAATACAGATTCAATCAAAATTTTCAAATCGAGTCTAGCCGTGAATAACACTTGTTAAGCCCAATAAGTGTAAATTCGGTCATGTATGACTGTATATGGAAGACTAATGGGCTCATAACTTTATCATCATAGATCCATAAAACCAAAAAACACACAAAAAAAAAGGAGTGAAGACTGCTAACAGAGAATAATGACTCCTTAAAATTACCCATTTTTACTGTTCAAGACAGGTAGAAAAGGTGCTCAGGACAAGAAAATTAAAGCAAACTATGAGTGAAAAAATAGCTGCATATCTGGAAAAAGAATAATAAAATACCCTAGCAAACTCAACGCTACCACAGTAAACCTCAGCACTATAGACACTGTGAAGAGCTGTACTTTCAGAAATGTGGGATGTTAAAGCACATATAAACAAATGCGCTCACCAAAATAAACATCAATGGGAGCACGAGAGATGACTAATTACAACAGTATCCAACCATGAAATCCCGGAATGAAAACCCGAACAGAATTTTCCTCTACCTCCTGACAGAAATTTTTTATGGCGTTGGCAGCCATCCATGTCATACTCCCACGCAAGAATTGAAAGAAGGCTGGCTGATCCATTTGTATAGTTTTCTTACAATGCTTTCTGAATTCAGAACTGCAAAATATAATCAGATCCTCTTAGTAATGTCTCAATTATAGGATGATAGATTAAATAGTATCCAAACAACTAAAAACAGCAATCGGTTGATCTTTGTGCATAGCAATTACTGGTAGAAAGGTACAAAACTTTTAACATAAAAACTTACCAGTCCATTTCCATATCATGCTATAGTAATAATAAGATTTTCCAATATTAAAAGTATGTTGTTCTTAGTGCTAATCTATTTATTGTAACTCCCATCAATCACGCTTTTGTTTTTCAATCAATCTTATGGTTAAACTGGGGACAAGTAAACAACTACACCATGAGTTTGCACTGTGAGCTTTATTGGCACTCAGCTATTTGTTTTCATGCAGACTCTCAAGCTCAACGCACACAGAAAAAATTTGGCAAGAGCATTACCAACACTAGAGTTCGATCTCTTCTTACAACAAAAAATAAATAAATAAAAAATAGAAAGTGCCTGAAAACTGGCTATGGCGATGCTAATACAAAATAAACACAAAAAATAAGACAAGCAGGTGAACAATTTGTACAATTATAATATATCAAATTCAAAATACTTGTTAGAATCTGTGGTACAAGACTTTTCCATGGGGAGGCATTAACAGGACAAACCATCTTGAACATATAAAAAAAAAAAAAAAGAAAACATAAACCAATACCCTTTTGAACAAATATATACATCCAATAACCATACAGGAAACTCAAAAGTGAGTAGTTTACAAAATCTAAGACTAAGAGTCATGTCCCAACAATGAAATTGCTCCTCTCACGATTTCTACCCAAACCCTTGTGCTTGCAAGAGCCCAACATCTGAACCGTTGCACCAAGCAATGACTTGAAAGAAAAAAATATATATAAGTAGTTGCAAGCGACTGGTCATTCTATTATTTGTTTTAATTATAAATAGTGCTCAGTAAGAGATCAAGTAAAACCAATTTCTTTAAAATTGCACAGAAGACCACCATTTAAACTTAGAGAAGTTTGAAATGAAATTTCAATTTCCCCTCATCAGCATTTGGGAATTTAAGAACATAAGATTTAAACTTTGTATGAAAGTCTCTGCATCTGGTGAGAAAATAATTGATCAGGGAAAATTTATTGAATACGTTTTCATTTGTCCTGGCATCCAAGCTAAAATTCAGCAAAATAATGTCACCCAAAAGATGAAAACCTAGACAAAGGGAAATGTAGGACTCAGAACTGAGCACACCCTATCTATTTCCCCTCAAGGCAAATATAAGGGAAATTAATAGGAAAAGGTAGACTGCAGCATATACAATAAGTTACCAGAAGGCATAATAAGCATTAACACTAAAGTTTTGAACAAGTGCAAAATCCACTTAGGTTAAAAGCTAAGGACGCAACTAGTAGTATAAGCAACTCAGAAAGCAAAGGATAGAGTGGAACATCATACAATAATCACACAAATATCAAATGGATATGAAAAGAACCTATAAATTAATCATGCAATTATGTCATAAAGAAACTATATAATGTGCACATGGTCCAAGAGTTCACATATCACTCCCCTTCAAATAACATTGCTATTACAATCGCATATTTCAGTTATAGTCTAATATAGTCAACTTTCTTCAGTAAACTTAAGAACAAGCAGACAACTAGAAAGAAAAAATAACGTGATTGAAGAACTAACAAATTTCTCTTAAAGAACAAAAAAATTGAGTGAGAATTACCTCAAATCACAAATCAACCTTAGATTTTTTCCCTGTGACAATCTGGAAGATCCTGAGGCCCCTACTGAATGCTTCATTGAATAGGATCCTTGTTTGCATTGATTGAAACCCGGGCATCCATGACAGAAATGCCACAGGGGCCATAACTATCACTCCAAACATTATATCATATAGCCGGGCCACAGAAACCACTGACCCCCAAAGTGGAGTGGACTGAAGAAAGGGGCGGAGTACTTGGGAAATCAATAACATGCCCCATCCAGTGGGGATAAAGGCCAACAAACTGGTAAATATATCCACAAATCTGAAAGCTGTGAACTCAAGCAAGGCTACTATCACAACTACTGCAAGTATAATGACAAGA
Source organism: Aleurites moluccanus (assembly GCA_948193065.1). Classification (NCBI taxonomy): domain Eukaryota; kingdom Viridiplantae; phylum Streptophyta; class Magnoliopsida; order Malpighiales; family Euphorbiaceae; genus Aleurites; species Aleurites moluccanus. The sequence continues at coordinate 6,020 of CANXYC010748493.1, read as the reverse complement.
AACTGGACCAGGCGATAGTAGATGTGTTCTCTTGCTGCATACTTGTCCCTAGCATATGTTATCAGCCAAGAAATTGCAAAAGCGACAACAACAAAAATCCAAGACAGCAAGTAAACAGCAATGCTGGTACTGCCATCAGCAATGCCTAGCTGGTAGACAATCCCATATTGGAAAAAGAAGAAGCGAAGGTCCAAAACTATCTCCATTAATTTTCCCCAAAGCCCAGTTGTCCTGAAATGATCCTGCTCCTCATACCACCATCTTTCCCAGCTCTGTTCAGCTTTTGCAAACACACCACCTTTATACCAAATCCAATTCATAAAATCATCAAAATCATATACAGTTTTCAACCAATCAAAGCCAGATGGATTGAAAACAAATGGACCCATTATCCATGACACAACCAGGAACCAGCTAAAGATGGTCATGGCTATGTAAACAAATGTATCCTTAGCTATAACGCTATGTGAGGCATAAACTGTAAGTATCAACCCGAGTTCAATTGCCTTCACAAAATGGCTATGAGCATAGAGTCTATAATTCTCTGCAAAACTCTTGTGCTGTACAACAAAACCACGCCCAGTTGCTCGATACTTCGCACCACCATGAAGGATAGTTCGACCAAAGAAGTGAGTTTTAGTGCCCATGGAGAATGTGTAGAAAACAGATGAGAGCTGAAGTTGCATTGTCAAGAAATCCCAGATAGCTTGGAGGAAACCATGCTCAAGAGAGTTTTCTACTATCATTGGAAGAGCAGTGAAAAGGCCAAGCTGGATTATGAATTGCTGATTCAGAATAGCACCAAGTGCTTTATTGTTGCTGCTGTTATCGGCCAAAGCAGAAGCCTCAACACCACTTAGAGCCAAATAAAGCCGGCCCCATAGAAATGCATACACTGTAAGAACGACCATCATTGTGTTGAAATAGAATCCTACAGTGGTATAAAAGAATGATAGCATCCGAAAGAAGTCCAGCCTATGGCCTAGCCTATAAACATCCCTGCTGAGAATTTGCTCTCCATTTCCACTGGCGACCTTGGCTTCAAACATAGAAACTTGATTAAACCCAACATCCCTTCCCTTGCCAACTTGGATGTATTCATGGTGCGTGACATTGCCTCCCCGCAAAGTGCAGTTAAAGCCAGCAAAAATGTCTTCACTAATGTTAATCACCCTAGAAGCTTTACTGATGCCACCACGAGTCAAGAACCAAAACCGGTCAAAGACATCTGGATGGCCATAATGCATTCGGACTTTCAAAGGGTTTGCCAAAACACGCTGTCCCAAGGTGACAAAGCTCATTTCCTGAGCAGACATAAACCATGCCAGTGATGAGACAGAACCAGTAAAAATGTGCTCCCTGACTCCCAAGATAGTAGGCTTCCGAATCCCATAGTACTTCCTGTATTCTTCCAAAAGATTTCTCATTTTGAGCGCCTCCTCGAAATAGTTGTCCTGGTTCATATCAATAGTCTGCACTGCATCACCACGAGTGAAGATGATAGCATGATTTTGATTCTCTGGTTTTCCCTCTCCAAGTTTCAAGGGGCCCGGCAACTTGACCCTGTATATTTCAACTTCCTTGTCCAATTGCTGATCATACTTCACAAGTACAGAGTAAAATTCCTTCTCATCCCTCCCAGTGTTCACCTCATCAACATATGCAACTCGAAGGGCCTCATTATTTTTCATCAGATCCAATATTTCCACAGCATGTGGATCCTTCTTTGCTTTTTGAGCCCCATATATCTGGCAAGCAACCACATATGTGTATTTCATTAAAGCAGTACCATACTCGTGGCCTTTAAACAACAAATTGACTGAACTACTATTTCTGCTTAAACTACGGAAAGAAGGAGATTTTTCAGATTTGAGGCTATCTGAACCACCATCTCGCATCATTGGACCCAGTTCTCTTGAACCCTCCCTGATGTCCACCTCTGAGGCAGCATCAAGAAAAGCCAACATCTTAAGAGCTCGATAATAATACATCATTCCTCTTACTGTACGGGCCAATGTCTGGCCTCTGAAAGATGCCCAAAGCCTAAGATCCATCAACTTGGCTGTCCATATCTCATGATCCTTCTCCATTCCTTCTCTTCGCATCCTTTCAATGAAGTTCTTCCATTCATCATCATATATTGTTTGCAAATAATACAATATGGAAATCCCATCCTCATTCTCAGTTCGAAGTTGTTCTCTGCTGTACAGCACTTCTTCATTATAGTATGGAGTCAGGACACTGAAGGCCATCATTTTCTCAACTTGGGGAGCATGGGGAATGTTCATAAATAAGGAATTACTAAAAAAAGCAATTCTACGTCTGGCCTCAAGATTTTTGGGAATATTGTTCATTGAATCCCTAGAGGTAAGAATTGTGTGTAAGCGCCGTACCTGCCGATAGAAGGTTTCATTACTTGCATCAGGCAACTCAACTGCATTCTGGAAAAGCATCCCTGCCATGGCAGCAGGATCACGAGGAGCCAAACCATCCTCCCTTAACTCTTCTGTGCTCCTCTTCTCTTTGAAAAATTCTCGTGCAGCAATCTCATACAGAGCCTGCAGGGTATTCACCACCAGGTTAAGGTCAATGTGAGGTTTATTCAACAGCTCAACAAGTTTTATCAACTTGGTATGGAAATGAGGAAGAGCGATCATGTTGAAAGTCTTAGTGAACTTCTCAATCTGCAGTGAGTGATCGATTTCCTGAAACAAGACTGTGATAATTGAATGTTCTTCAGTGTTGATCTTGATGATCTCAAGCAACAAGTGCTTGACACTGTCGTAAGCTTCTATAACAGCACAGCGTCTGTACTCATTCTTGCATATCTTGTACCAGAGCCACTTGTCAGGCGCATCTATCAATTCTTTGGCCTGTCTAAGTGCAAGTAGTAGTTCATTACAGAGGAGAAAACATGGCCAGCGAATAACTCTCACATTCCAAGAATTTTGTGGCAGTTCTAACAACTCAAGCTCCCGATCAGAGATAATATCTTCTTCCCTGAAAGTAATTATAATTTCATTCCAGATCAAAGCAAATTTGTTTGCCTCAACTTGGTTAGACTCCAGCTTCTTACGGCCAAGCCCATACCTCAACTTCAACCGATTAATGGCATCCTTGAACTTGCTCTTCAGAGTCCCCCTAGCATTTAACAGCTGCTCTTCTGGCATGAGATTAAACTGAATTGCACTTGCAAAGAACTGAAATCTCAACCTCAACTGTTGGATGTTCCGAATTTCACCCAAATGTGCAAATAAGCCCACTGATGCACCCACAAAAGAGGAATAAATTGAGTACCAAATCTGCAAGTCCATAAGGTAAATTGATACCACAGGAAGCCACAACAACCCAACTGCAAACCTATTGCTGTTTTTGAAGAACTCATGCCATTCATAATTCACATCTTTGAAATTCACCAACAGTTTCGATGGCTTAATCATGGGTTTAATCTGCAGAAAGAAACTGAAAGCAAATTTGGTAGCCAAAACCATAAACCAAAACAAAGTATATTTGATATTATCAACAAGCCCCTCCCTCAATCCACGACCAACAAAACTCCTGCTCTGAAACCACCATGACAACAAGTAAAAGATCCTCCAATTCGTATTCTCAAGAAAATTCCTAATCCATGGGATAATAAAAAGAGCCAGAGCCAATAACTCAGGCAACACAAACACAAATGCCACCTGAAGAAAATTGACTACCCTCCTATTAGCCTTACCAGACCACCCACGATCAGTGTTCTTTTGTTCCCAAATCCGCCCATAGAACGCCCCGAATACGATAATCCACGCAGCAGCAACTACACTTTTCAGCACCATTCTTACCCCAAGCCACATAGTCTCCCTCGAAACCAAACTATACAGCATCCCTGCATCAAGCAAAGACTGCAAGAAACGCAAAGCACTCCAAGTAAAGAACACAGTTAAAACCCGAACCTGAACTTCTCTCTCTTTCAATGCCTGCCATGGATATGTCTTCTCTTCCCAGGCAACAATAATTGCAGCCTGTAGAAACAGTATCAGCATCACCCATAACCTATCGAAACTCCTTAACAAATTCCAAAAGGACCTCTGCTCCACAAACCCAGTCTTCCCTACATGCTTCTGCTTATCTGAAATCACAAAAAAATTGCTTCCTACATCGAGTGGCCACTTCAATTTCTCAAAACACCTTTTACTCCAAAAATACTCGTTCAAATCATCGTAATTCCTCCAAGCACTATGAGGCGCCGTTCCGTTCTTACTGCTTTCCACCTCCGCACTGATCGTCTCATAAATCGGTTTGACAACACAGTTGAGAAACGCATTCTCACCAGAAAAAGAAGGCATCACCGGCTGGCCTGTGTTCTCATCAATGTAATCCTCGAGTATCTTGTTCAACTCCATGGCCATATTGTGAAAAATATAACAGATACATTCCGGCATGAACCGGATATTCGCCGACTCTCCCCAAATTAAGAGATAAAGACAGATATACAATAACTCCCGGCGGACATCAGGATTTGACCGGTCAGAGATCCAGATATTGGATTTCTTATTAAGATAAGAACACCACTCGGTATAGTTTTTAAGCAATTTCCGGCGAAATCTCCGAAGCACGGTGGCATCAAGAGTATCAATGTTATCAGGAGGCGGAGTGAGCCGCATCTGAGCATTAGCAAGGTGAAGAACTAAATGCTCTCTCTGGTTTCGAACGTTATCCTTTTGAAATCCAAAGAAAAGAGCCAGCCAGTCCAGCAAGTCCATAGAAGGATACCATTGAGCATAAGGCGGTTTCCGGAGGTTCCCCACAGTACGTAAAGCAGCGGCGGCGGCGCGTACCTCAGGATACCGCAGTGAAGGGTGGTCGGCTAATAGGTTATGAATGGGAATGACGTTGTAAGCCTCCTCTTCCGGTTCTTGTCCCCGATTAGACCGGGTTGCGCCAGGTGGCGTACGGTGGCGGAGGGCCGACATAGCATGGGCGGAGCGTGGAGTTAGTACGGATTTCGCAAGGAGATTGCGAGAGACGGAGAGAGAGAAATGGAAAGGGAATAGAATGAAAACAGGAAGGATTATGAGGGGTCTGAATCTGAAAAGGATAATGAGGATTTAGGCGCGTAAGCGCGTTGACGAGTTAATCGAATCGGTGGGTTCTATAATGGTGGTTTTCACTTTTCAACTCTATTTTGGGGCTAAAAATGATAGTTTGGATAACATTGATATATAATAGTCTTTGTATATGTTTTTTTTTTTACTGTATTTTACTAGGAGAAAAAGGAGGGAAGTTGCCCGTTACATAGGTCACATGCGGTAAAAAAAAATAAAAAAAATTGTGATAAAATATAGATAATATATCACCTACTTTGCTATTTGTTGATCTTAATTATATTACATTTGCTTGTAATTTTTTATTGTGATTTGTAAAATATTATAGGTAAGTTTGTATAACTTTAAGACTTAGTCGATCTAGTAAAAGAATTTATATTACTTTTTTTAATTATAATTTAATTTTTAAAATTAATATTTAAAAATTTCTAAATATATAAATAAAATGTGAAAATGTGTCATTCGACTTATTTGAAAAAAAAATTTAATCTCGATTGAATTTATACATAACTAATTCAATCCCATTTTTAATATTTATATATACATTAGGTAGAAGAAATAAGCGATGTTAAAATAACAAAATATATAAATATGAGAAAATTAATTATCAACATAATGTAACATTAGAGTATTAAAAATATAAGAGAATTAGAGACCAAATTAATCTTTATTATTTATTCCAATATATATAATAACTACATTTAGATGCATTGAGACATTGTTATAAAAATATAATTTTTCATATATGTATATAAATTGGAGTATATAAAAAATTTTAAACTCTCTCTGTGTTCACCATTTGATTTATATTTTTTATATAATTTTAAGTATTTAAAAAATTATTAAAAATAAATATTAGGAATTAATTAGGTATTTAATTTGAAAGTTTAAGAATTTTTTAATTTAATTTTAAATAAATAAATAATATAA
>CANXYC010748343.1:0-10726 GCA_948193065.1 Aleurites moluccanus | reverse complement strand
TATATATATATATATATATATACCAATATGGGTTTGGTTACATAAATATGAATAAAGATATATGGCTTATAGGGCATACAATACTAACAAACTCCCAATAGCAATGGAGCCAATCACCACAATATCTAAGACCCATCTTGTCTAAATAAAGATCCAATTGATTCTGGGACATAGCTTTAGTCATAAGTAGGGTTATTTAAGTTAGTAAATAAACCCACCAACTGACTTAAATTGACACGAATATTCAAGTTACAATGTACATTCATCAGGTCAGGTCAGATTCATAATGTCAGAGAAAATTTATTCGAGTCAGATCGGTTTCAAACTATGGGAAACTGAGAATAACCACCCATTTGTTGCTCCGCCACTATCCCTTGCTCCTATTACAAAAAATTGCATAAAACATACTGACCATCTTTTAACCAAAGATATAACAGATATATAAAAAAATCATAAGTACCTTATAGTATTCATTGAAGGAGGCATTTTCAGTGGCAAAGGGCTGCCAATTAGGAATATCTATAGTGGTACTTGTGGTGTTGTTGGGATCAGAAGAGGATTCAGACTTAGGACATTTCCAAACATTCTCTCGGCCACCTCTGAAGTTTTTTCTTTTAGTTCTGGACCTGTTTCCTTTTCCTCCACCGCCGCCAATTTTGATTGTTGTGTGTGTAGTATATAATTGACTCACCACTATTCTGAGCTCTGCTCGGCCTTGTTGCTTTCATGAAGCCAACTGAAAGTTGTATGAACCCATCGGTATTTTTCACCTTTCTTTAAAAATAATCCTTTCTCTCTTTCAACATTCAAGTTTTTGTTGTGACAGTAAACTAGGTTTAATAGATTGGAGGAAAGCCAAGTTCATCTTATTTTCATTTTTGTTTATAATAATTTATCTTATATATTTTTGATATATAAATATATAGCTTGGATTGGTTTATCTGTTTTTCACAGGAAATATAATAAACTCACATGTGGCTTTCATACATATGAAACTACACAAGTTTTAATGTATTCATTCATTCATTCATTAGCTCACATGTGGCTTCCATGAATAATTTTTCCTTTTTTCTTACCACTCATTTACACAATGTACAATTGCATAAAATTATACATATGGGGAGGTGGAAAAAAAAGGGAAAAAATAGGCGAAGTCTAGTTATAGAAAAATTGATCGACTAGACCTGACCTAACAAAACTTTTGTTGGTTTAGTTTCCAACCAAATAAAGTTGTTTAGCCTTTTAAATTCAGGTCAAGTCCGGTTAAAGAAAAATCGACCCAAACCGACCTTGAATAGTCCAAGTCATAGGGCATGTCGAGTTCTTGGCTGAAGCAATTTTTGGCACATATAAATCGCATCTCCTAACAATATCCCTGATCATATGGAATCGCCGCTCAATGTGTTCGGATTTTTTGTGAGACCTGGGCTCCTTTGTATGAGCAATGGCTTTATTATTGTCAGAATAGAGAGAGACTATCGATTGAATGAAAGGAACCACTCTTAATTCAATGATGAACTTCTGATTCTAAACTGCCTCCTTGGCGATATCCGAGGCAACAACTTACTTAACCAGTGTAGTGGAATCTACAATGGTAGTATGCTTGAAGCTTCTCTAGCTCACCTCTCCTTTACTACAAATGCACACATACCCACTTATTGATTTACTATCATCTATATCAATCTGGAAGTCAAAATTTGTAAAACCATCTATTTAGAGATCCACTCCTCTATATAACAAAACTAAATCCTTAGTCCTTCACAGGTACTTTAGGATAGCTTTGACTGCAATCCAGTGATCACTACTCGAATTAGACTGAAATCGGCTAGTTACACTAACTGCGTATGCAATTTTAGGGCTTTGTACATAACGTAGCATATATAATACTTCTAATAGTCAAAGCATATGGAATCTTACCCATTCGCTCCTTTTCCTTAGGTGTCTTTGGACACATCTACTTGGAAAAGATGGATATTGTGTCATATTGGTAACAACCCCTTCTTAGAGTTAAGCATGTTGAAACACTTCAACACCTTATCCAAGTAAAGACTCTGAGAGCCCTATCATTCTCTTTGCTCTATCCTGATAGAGACGAATTTTGAGAATATAGCTCGCCTCACCTAAGTCTTTTATGGAGAAAGTCTAGGATAACTATAGTTTTTTTCCATTAACATTCCAACATCATTTCCTATCAAAAAAATGTCATCCATATATAAGACTAAGAAAGTGAGATCACTCCCACTAACCTTCTTATATACACAAGGCTCATCAAGATTCTTGATAAAACCAAAGGATGTATTGGCTTTATCAAAATGTTAGTTCTAGCTACTCAAGGCTTATTTGAGTCCATAGATGGATCTCCTAAGCCTATACACTTTTGAGTTATCCTAGTAATCAAAACCCTAGGCTTCTCTATAAATTCTTTTTCCTCAATGTTCCCATTAATGAATGCAGCTTTGACATCCATCTGCCATAATCATAATGTGCTGCTAAAGTTAACAAAATCCAAATAGATTTAAGTATATCCACCCGATAAAAGTCTTATCATAGTCAACACCTTGATGTTGACGAAAATCTTTAGCCACAAGCCATGCCTTATAGGTTTCCACCATTCTGTCTATGCCAATCTTATACTTATAAACCCATTTATAACCAATGGGCATAATCCCTTCAGGCGAGTCCACAAGCTCCCAGACATGGTTCACACACACAGAATCTATCTCATATTTTATAGCATCAAGCCATCTATAATAGTTTATGTCTAACATAGCCTCCTCAAAAGTAGTAGGATCATCAGAATGATCAGTTTCACCAAGAATGAACAAATCATAAACATTCTCTAAGTGAAACCTGTATATCTTTGGAGGATGAGATACCCTACTAGATCTCTCAGGACCTGAACTGAAGACATCACTGACTGGAATAGGCTCCTCATTGGATTGATTAACCAAAATAGGGTCATATTATTGGAACTCATTAGATGAGACCTCATCCAACTCCTTTTACTTGCCTTGCCACCTTCCTTTAGAAACTGTCTCTAGAAAAAGAACATATCGGTTGACAATAATGGTTTATTACTCTTGAAGATAAAATGACTACCCCATACTCTATTTAGGGTATCCAACAAACCTATCCTTTAGTTCTGTAATACTTTAAAGTTTTGATTCAGTTACTAGGCAGTTTTTTTAAGTATCAGTCTAATAACATCGAAAATAATTATACAGCCTAGGAATTAATACAATATCAAATTTAAAGTTATTTTTATCAGACATATAGGTAACGAGAGAACAAGAATAATGATATTTATTAATATAAAGAAAGTATGAAAAAGTGTTAAGAATGATTAAAAATCAATAGAATGGCAAAATCGTAAATAAGTGAAACTTTAGGGGAATTTTGGGAAACCACCTATCTAGAACCTAGAATCTTACCAAAGATATTATAATATTAAACTGCAGCTAAAAATAAGCTTATTCCCACAATAATATTTGAAACTGAATAGAATTTACAAAATTAGTTAAAGAAAACTTTAAGGTCAAAAGTATAAATAATGAAAGTTTTGGGGTAGAAAACCTAATTTTCATAAATTACTACCTATTAAGCCATACTTAGATATTTTTCACTGATTTTTCTCCATCATCTTCTTCTTCCTAAGCTTGGTCGAACCATTTCTCTCAATCTTCCACCAATTTTCAAGCCATTTTCCAAAGAAAAACCATAGAAAACTTTATTTTCAACCTTGATTAACCTAATTCCATACAATTTTCACCAAAAGAATCAAAGGAAATCCAAGAATCCCAACTTAGGGATTTCGGCCAACATACCATTTCAAGGTAACTTGATGTTTTCTTCATTCTTATAAGTTAATTAGATGTTTTAGATGATGAATCAAGTGTTTTTAGCAATTAATTGCATCAATTTGTTCAATTTGATGGAAAACCTTAAATTAAAACCCTAATTAGCTTATGTAAAGAATCAAACACTAGATTAAGCTTCCATAATTTATAATTAAGTTAGATTATTTTTAATTGTATTCATTAGAAGCTAAATTGGTGACAATTTTGGTGTAGAATCAAAGGAAGAGCATAGTTGCCATTTTTGCCTCCATTGAAAGAAGTTAACGATTCAAGCTTAATTTTGGAAATTTGAAGGTTTAGGTAAGTTTAGTATACATCATTTTACATGCCTAAAGTGATAAAATGAATTATAGAAACCATTTGTAAAAACTCTTGTTTGGCAGAGCCACTTTGTACCATTCCTTTGAAATTTTGCTTTGTTTTTCCTTTGTATTTCAAGCCCATTTTGATTCACTTGGATTAGTTTGTTGTTGGAATTGAATAGCTTATCAAATTGCTTACATTGTGAACTTGTAGATTGTTGTTTAGGCATTGTTAAAATTCCACCAACACCCTACCAAAATGTTATTGGAAAGTTGCACACCAAGTGTTCGATAAAATGCCATAATGAATCTTTGATATGCCTACAAAGCCAATGCCTTCATCGCCAACGATGTTGGGTAGCTAATTGCTCCAGTGTAACTGACATTAGTTGACCACTTTTGTGACCAACCCTTACTTGAATGTCATGCCAATTTTTATACCACACAATGCTTCCATTGCTTATACATGTTTGATTGGTGACACCGATTGAGTAATATGTAACCTATACATTCATTGATGAGTACATTGTTTTTTATCCATTCCTAGTGATTAATTGCCCTAATTGATATTTATTTTACCTTATCATATGTTGATTTGATAGAGATACCTTATTGATCAGGGTAGTTGGTGAGTAACGTCGGCATTGTGCACAATGAATACTAGGGACCGTAATTGAGAAGGGTTAATGTCCTAGCCATAAAGCCTAACCTGCCTTATGTAATTTACATATGGATTATATCATGTTATATGTGTTAAGGCCCATTATCTATCTTTTCCATATAATTTATATACTTATGACCTACCTATTTAATATTGACTATTACTGTTATCCAATTTTTCTTCACAAGTTAATTGGTGTGCAAACCTGATACCTAATATTTGTTTATCTCATTTTCTTAATGAATACCCAACCCTAATGTAATGTGATATATATTTAACCCACTGAGTATTTTTATACTCACTTTGTAGTGGTTTAACATTTTTCAGGTCAAGAATAGAGAGCAAGTTCTAGATCTTCTCCTTCTATAGATCCAGTAGACTAATTTTGTAGTGTAAATATTTGTACTTTGTATCTATGTAATATTTTAGTAGCTCCATGGATTTGTATTGGATATAGTAGTGTGTATAGAACTTGATTTATAAGATGTATATATACAGTTAAGGTATGTTTGTTACATGCTGAATTACAAAATGCAAAACATAAAGGAATTAATTAAGTAACAGTAATAGATAATTGGAGATGTTAGGGGTTCTACGAGTGTTAGTAGCCATTGGCTGTTCCTGTATCCTAGGATCTTCATGTTATAATTTTGGGATGTGACAGAGGTGATATCAGAGCTTAGGCTTACATGAATAGTATATAGATACAGTATTAATAGGACATAGGAGCATAGGAATTCATGTTTTGTCTTTTGTTGTATTCATCAAGTATATGTGTATTCTGTGATACTATACCGTACTAAATTACCGTATTTGTTTCTTATAATGGCTAAAATGTCCGAGAGGGAGCAAGAACGCACTTCAAAACTAGAACATGAAAAAGAAAATGAAGCTAGTAGAGAGGCAGAGGTGGCCCTTAATAAGTCTCTAGTTAGAGAGGAAATGAAAGAACCTCCCTAATCTCGACGGAGGATAGAGGATACCAAAGGTAGTGAAGATCCCTAAAGAGCAGAGCTTATGCAAGGAATATTGTATTTACATCATGAATTATAGGAATTAAGAAGAGACAAGTAGTGTTGCCGCCAACACCACCAACAATGCCACCCCCTGCTGCACCAAATATTCCACCAGTTGTACCTACTCCACTAGCATCAGCACCACCTATAGTTGTTCCTGGTAAGCCTCTTCTTTAATAGGGCCGCCAAACTATAGATGAATGTGAAGTGAGCATATTTAATTTTCTGAAGCTGAATTTGCCAAAATTTAAAGGTGATAGAGGGGAATAACCTATAGATTTTCTAGAGCATATTAAGAAGGTTGTGAGGAGGTTGTCATGTTCTGATACGCTGGCTGTTGAGTTGGTTGGTTTACTGCTAAAAGGGAAGGCATGGACCTGGTTTTCAGATCTATAAAGTTGTAACTATACAATGATCATCCTTGTACCTAGGCCCAATTCAGACAGGCGCTGTTAGATGAATTTCTTATAGAGGGTGTGAAAACCATAAATATTATTCAGTTTGAACAGCTAGAACAGGGCAATGAAAGTGTGGAAGAATATGAGGATGAATTTATTCGATTGAACAGATATGCTACCAGAATAACACCTATAAAAGCTAATCTTATTAGCAAATTCAGAAGAGGATTGCATGCATCACTGTATAATATCCTATTATTTGCGGAATTCACTTCATTGATAACAATTATTGACAAAGCCAATCAAATGGAAGAGAATTATAAAGAAGAAAGGGCAAAGATAAAGCATAAAAGAAAAGGGTGATTTAGTGGACAATCCATAAAAAGAGAAGACAGTTCTCAATAGAGATAGTCTGAAATAGCATCCATAACTAAATAGAAACCATAATCAGGTGGTCAGAGAAGGACGAGTCAGGGTAGAGGTGCTCCAGTACAGTCAGCTTTTGGATTTTCACAGGTTTCATCCAAATCTATGTCTCAGATACCTAGTGTGCCAGTATGTAATTATTGTGGTAAGAGGCATGGAGGAGAATGCAGATGACAGATAGGTGCCTGCCTCAAGTGTGGTCGATAGGGGCATTTTATTAAAAATTATCCAATGTGGAGTGAGCAACAGACTACTACTGTAGCTTCACAGCCAACAGTTTAGACGAATTAGAATGATAACAGACAAGTTTCAGGCAAAGGCAAAGGTAGAGAGTAAGTCCAGAGTAGCAATCAGGCTCCTGCAGGAAGAGGTCAGGGTCAAGTATTTGCAGTGAACACCCAGGAAGCCCAGAGAGCAGACAATATAGTGACAGGTATGATCTCAATACATAATGAAATAGCACAAGTATTGTTTGATTCGGGTGCCACACATTCATTTGTATCACTAATGTTTGCACCTAAATTGAAAAATGGAAAGGCAATTAATGATAATTCCACTAGAGATATTGACACCTATGGGGGAGAGTGTAGAACTAAAATACTTTTACGCAGGTTGCGAAGTAGAGATTGGGGGTAAAATTTTGCATGCTAATTTAGTAGAATTAAATGTGATTGAGCTTGATATTATATTGGGAATGGATTGGCAAATAGCTCACTGTGCAGTAATCGATTGTTATGAAAAGAAGATCAAGTTCCAGCCTATAGGGCAGGAAGTATTTGAGTAACATGGTGAAAAGGTAGAAACAAGGATTAAATTTATTTCGGCTATTCAAACTAAGAAACTGGTTCGAAAGGGATATCTAGCTTACATGGGAAATGTGATTGATATTTAAAAGGCTCTAAAGGGAATTAATCAAATCCTTGTTGTTAAAAGAGTTTCCTGATATTTTCCCTGAGGATTTTCCAGGGCTACCCACAGAAAGAGAGACTGAGTTTGAAATTGAGGTGTATCCTGGCATGGACCTGATATCCATTCTACATTACAGAATGACACCTACAAAATTGAAGGAGTTGAAGGTGCAATTATAGAAATTATTGGATAAAGGGTTTATCAGGCCAAGTTGTTCACCGTGAGGTGCTCCAGTATTATTTGTAAAGTAGAAGGATGTATCATTGCGGATGTGTATAGACTATAGATAGTTGAATAAAGTGATTGTTAAGAATAAGTATCATCTGTTATGAATAGATAATTTATTTGATCAGTTACAAGGTGCAAGCCATTTTTCTAAGATTGATTTGAGATTAGGGTACCATCAATTACGTATTAAGAAGGAAGATGTACCCAAGACATTTTTTAGAAGCCATTATGAACACTATGAATTTCTAGTGCTACCATTTGGGTTAACGAATGCTCCTGTGACATTTATGGATTTAATGATTCAGGTCTTTAAGCCTTATTTACATAAGTTTGTTATAGTGTTATCGAAGATATTCTTATCTATTCTAAGAGTGAAGAAGAGCATGCAGAGCATCTGGGAACTGTATTATAGATACTGTGGGAACATAAGTTATATGCCAAATTATCGATATGTCAATTTTGGCTTACTGAAGTTTGTTTTCTAGTCCATGTTGTCAGCAAAGAGGGAATTAAGGTAGATCCTCAAAAAGTAAAAGTTATTTCCAATTGGCCTCGGCCTACTAATGTTACTGAGATACACAGTTTTCTTCATATGGCGAGTTATTATAGGCGATTTGTAAAGGATTTTTCAAAGATTGCTACTCCGTTCACCATATTGACTAGCAAATAGGAAAAGTTCTAGTCGATAGATGAATATGAAGAGAGTTTTTGTCACGACCCATTTCTGGATCGCGACGGTCCTAGGATGCTGGAGATGCCAATGGCGACTGGTACCCGTAGAACCCAGTATCACATGCATAATCTATAAACCTCAATTAATTATCCATTTTTACTTAATTACTGTAACACCTCAGCCTAAACCTAAGTTGAACCATTAAAGGGCAATTAAGGGGGAAATTTTTTCTTCCTTTTGCATTTGATAATGTTATGTGTTTATGCATGAAATTGATGGTTATGCATGTTATATGAATAGATTTTAGGCATACAAGTGGTTTAAAGGCTGTTAGGACAAAATCGGGAAATTTTAAAATTTTTGTGAACTGGGGGCAAAATGGTCATTTTACAGCCCCTTCGGATTTTAATGGATTTTGCACTATAAATGAAGAGAGAAAAGAAAATAAGTGAATGTAAATGGCATTATTAAGTTTATTTGAATAATACACGGAAAAATAAACCTGGTTGAAAACAGTTCCTAGTAAGCTGCTCAATTAAGGAGCTTGAGGTGCTTCGGTTTGTATTAAGGGCATTTTGGTCATTTCCTTTATATTATGGAGTTATAGAATGTGTGAAACCTTATGGTATTAGTTTAGGCTTGATTAAATCCAACCATTGGATCAAATGATGGAAAAATGGACGGTTGGATCACTAGGATGCAAATTTGCTATCATAAGCTCAAAGTATAGGATTTTTGCCTTTGGTTTTGGATTTGGTGTGGCAAATGTATATGGCAGCCACCTTTGTTGACTTTGGATGGACAAATAGTATTAAAGTAAGAAAAATGGATGGATGGATGGCTAGGTTTCACCAAAATTATCATAAACCTAAACCATTCGATCAAACTTTTGATATTTGTTAGATTTTTCCTTCCACATCACTTGTCTTCTTCTTCCTTAACTTAAAAGATGCAGCAAACTTCATTGTTACACCATTAAAGTTTCGGCCAAACCTTATGTTTTTCTTCCATTTTTGGATAGAAACCTATTAATTCCTACCTTGTAAATACAAATATAACCTTAGAATCAAAGGAAAAACTCATTTGGACAACAAATTAATTCAAAGAAGATTTTGAAGAACTTTTGGCAAGTTGTTAGTTTTGGAGTTCTTTTGATTTAGTAATGTTCATATGATGTTTCTTGTTAATATTTATGGATTAGAATTCATTTTGTATGGTTGGAATGCAAAATAATGAATTGAAATCCTAATAGGATGAACATTGAACTAAAGTATGGTTTTGATAGGTTTAATGCTTCAAATGTTGTTAATTTGATGTGTATAGCATGAATTGATGGTTGTATGATTGAAATGAATTGATTTGGAGTGAAAATGAATTGGCCGAAACATAGGAAGGTTAGGGTTTGGTGTGCATTTTGATGTTTTAAGTGTTTAATGAATGGAATAAGTTGTATTTGATGTGTTTATCAAGAATGGATGGCTTAAAGTTCGAAAAGAATCCATTTGGAAAGAAATTAAATTTGGCCGAAATGATGAAGTTTAAATGGTGTTGTGTGTTTTAATGTTTAATAGGTTTAAATGCCTAAATGATGTACATTTGATACATTGGTATGATATTTGATGGAATGGCATTGAAAAATGGGCAAAAATAATGAATTTCATTCAAGTTGGTTAATATAGACTTTGTTAGTTTAAGGTGTTAGGTTAATGTAATTAGTAAGGCTAAGTTTGAATATGGTTAAGTATAGGACATGGTAGGAATGCGTAGGCTTAAATGTGTGAAGAATGAATGATTTGAGTACTTTCAAGGAAATCTTGAATAATGCATATGTTTGGTGTAAAGTGCTAAGTTAAGTGTATTTGAGTTTGTAAAGTAATGTATATGTGACGCATATATATAATGTGGCCTAATGGTGATAATAGAATAGACTTATAGCATAAAGGAATAGGAAATGTATAAAAAGTGCAAAGTGAGCTTAGTGGTGCATATAGTGTATGCCTGTAACACCTCAACCTAAACTCTATAGGAACCCTTAAGGGGGACTTAGGGGGGAAATTTTTTCTTTCTTTATAATATGTTCAAATGATGTATATATGCATGAAATTGATACTTATGCATGTTATATGACCTTATTTTAGGCATAGAAGTGGTTTAAAGTCAGTTAGGACAAAATCGAGAAATTTTGAATTTTTAGTGAACTAGGGGCAAAATGGTCATTTTACAGCCCCTTCGAGTTTTTATGGATTTAGCATTATA
>CANXYC010748176.1:0-12926 GCA_948193065.1 Aleurites moluccanus | reverse complement strand
ATATATATATATGTTTAATTGTGTTAAGAATGAGCATTTGTATATTTGGAGGTAAGTTTTGGTATAAAGTTGATTTTGGTATGTTTGAATACTTGTTATGTGTTTTGTGTGTTTGGAATATGTTTTAGTCTTATCGGAGTGCTAATGGTGTTATTAGGTGAACCGTCGGGAACTCCTGGACGGGGTGCAGGACGAGTAGCCGAGTAGGGCTAGTGCCTCGTTTTGGGGGATTTTGGAATCTGTGTATATAAGGTGAGTCCTTATGCATAATTTTACATGTTTATGTTATATATGTTATATTATTTCATTTGAGCCCATAAAAACCTAGTTTGATACCTAAAAGCCTAAACAGTGCAAATTGGCTCGTAAATAGTCCGCCGAAACGCCTAAAACTGACCTAAACTTTGACGGGCCTTAAAATGAAAACCAGAAAGCCAATTGGAGCACCACTTGGCCCAATCATCTAGTCTCGACTTAAGCTTCGAAATGGTACCTCATAGGCCACCTAATTCTTTTGGTAACATAGTTAACTAAAAAGTACCTAAAAAATCCTAAAACGGACCCGTAATTTTCTAGCCAATTGCGGCAGCACGTCCGGGCCATATTTGCTATCTTACTTTCTATATGTATATATGATCATTCTATTGTTATTTGAGCTTCATTTATGATGTATTAAGTTCTTTATTTGAGACATAAGCATATGATATTAAAACAGGACTACCTCGATGGGTAGTGTTTAATTTCATCGACTGTGTGCACACTCGTATAATTAAATTAGCCTGTGCTGGAGAGGATGGGTAATATTCTCTAGTAAACATAATTTGGCCTATGCTAGGAGGGCGTGTGAATATTCCTTAGTCGTAAAGGCTGATCTCCTTTGCGTATATTATGCTCTGCATTGAAATAGGGTGCTTAATATGAATAAAGTCTATGAATTTAAATACAGTTTTATCCTGTGATATCATATGTGGTTTGGCTTATCTTTTACCTATGTTGTTCTTATATTATTAACATAAATTCCTGGTATTCATTATGTTGCTCAGTTTATTGAATCTACAGGCCATGTAAGGGCATTTCTTCATATCTCAATATTTACTGTATTTTTATGCATTATGGATTCACTGAGTATATTTTTATACTCACCCCCTTTAGTGGTTAACATTTCAGGTTAGCAGGGTGGATCGTATTCCATTGGCATCTCATCCTCGCCGTGGAAGCTTAGTTTATATTATATAAACTCCAAATCTAAAGCATTTGTAAACAATGTATATAATAGAAGTTCCATGGTACTGTAATTAAGTTGGCATGTATTTATGTTTTTGTGCATTTTGTTTATATAAATTGCATTTTGGAGATATATATATATATATATATATATATATATTGAGATATGAGTTTGTGATCTATTGAATATTTGATGAGTTTGAGATTTTGTGGAGATCCAGAGGGATCCTGGTTATTTGAGATAGAAGTGGAATCCATATTTGAAGTGTTTTACTGTGTTAACAGCAGGGCGTGCTCCTTATACAAGGGTGATGCTGCCCAATTTTTCATAAGTTGTTTAAGGTATTTTAAGCTTAACAGTTCTATGCATGCCATATAGTATAGTTTTATGGGTTCTTCGCGGTACTGGTAGCATAAGCATCACCCGTACCCTAGGACCGTCATGGCTACTAAGTTGGGCTGTGACAATTAGTATAATTGACTATATAGTCTTTAATGAAATAGTTAGACATAAAATAATAATTTAGTACCTAAAATAGACAGTTATAGGTAAAATAATAATTTAGTACCTAAAATTTAAATTTTATACATAATTTCCATAATTAAACATATAATTTCACCAAATTAATTATGAGACCTAAAATCTATATGACAAATAAATTATGAAAATTAGTAGTACCTAAAATAAGTTTTGGGACTGAAGTATAAATATTAAAACTTGTGGGGCCAATTTGTAAATAAAAAAATTGAGGGGCTAAATTATAAATATCAAAAATTCAAAAATATCCAATAAATTCTAGAGAATTATATTTTTGGCCAAATTTTCTTTTTCCTCTTCTTATAGTGGCCGAACCAATTATTGTCCCTCCCACCTCTATTTTCTTTCCTCTTCTTATAGTGGCGGAACCAATTATTGTCCCTCCCACCTCTATTTTCTTCTTCTTCTTCTTCTTCTAAAATTCTTCCATCCAAATCTCATCCAACCTAAACCTAATTAATTTTATCCCTTAAATTAAGTCTAAACACCTAAAAACTACAAGAATTCTTACAAAAAAATCTAAGAAAAAACTAAAATTTCCAAAGAAGAGCAAAGTTGGAAAATTAAAGAATTTGAGGTAATTAATCTAAACTTGCTTCTATTTCATTCAAAATTATTAGAATGATAAATATAAATGTTTAATTAAGCAAATAGAAGCATGTGTTAAGTTGTAGATAGAAAACTCATAAGGTTAGTGTTTATGTCAAAATTCAAAATTTTAAAGAGTTGAATTTAATTCAAAATAAGTCTAAATTATATATATTCATGCTAAATTAAGCCTAAATTATATGAATTGAATATTATAGAATCAAAGAAAATTGGAAATGGTGAAGGGAGAGTGGATGAAGGACAATTTGACTTCAGGTGAATTTTGGAGCTTTTAAGGTATTTTTGCTTTAAATAGTAATCAAGGTGAGCTATAAGTATATTATTATGCATGAATTTAATATTATATAAATTTTTGGAAGCTTCCCCTAAAACCCTAGTAGTGGCCGAATGCCATATAACTCATTTTTCTTGAATTTTTGTCATGAATTTTGTGTATAATTAGCCTATTTCATTTGGATTTTGAATGAGCTTGATACTTGAATGCCTAAATTAAGTTGTGTTCTTGAAGATTGATCATTTGATGTAGGCAAAATTACCCCAAAACTCTACCAATTACTTGTTAAAATTTTGCCTATAATATGTTTGTTAAAATGTCTCAACGAGACCAACTTTCTATCCACCAAATGTTTGACCTAAGGTTTATTATCATTTGACACTGGAATTCCAATGGAACTTAAACCTAGCTTAACTAATTGACATTGATCCAATTTCATGTGAAATCTCATACTTAGTTATTATTAAATTGATATTGTAGACCCTTATAAAGATTTAGTGTGTCCATTGAAATATTAATTGATTTGCTATGATTTTCCATGATTTATTGATACCTGATGTGAGCTTAATTATGTCTTAAAACTTCATTGTAGCCATACCTTATGATATGATAGAACTATCGTCCGATGGGGTAGTAGGTAAATACCATTGGCAATGTGCACATTGAATTAATTTTTAACCCTAACTAGGAAGGGTTAAATTCTGGCCATAAGGTTTAATCAGCCTTATGTCATTTCACGAGTTTGAGCTACTAAAAATGTTGCTAATGAGATTCATACGAGTATGATACCCTATATCTGTTATGTTTTATTTTTCCATAATACTTATTCCTTGATTATATGACTTTAATTCCATTACTTGTTTCTTTTTGTTACCATTACTTATGATGTGAAAATTTGGTGGATTATCCTTTTTTTTTTTACCTAATCTTATTGCATAATAATGTATTTATAGCTGACTCAGTTGTAAAATTCACCCCTTAATGGTTTAATATTTTCAGGTCTGGAGTAGTCAGTAACGGTTCCTGAGGCTTCCT
Source organism: Aleurites moluccanus (assembly GCA_948193065.1). Classification (NCBI taxonomy): domain Eukaryota; kingdom Viridiplantae; phylum Streptophyta; class Magnoliopsida; order Malpighiales; family Euphorbiaceae; genus Aleurites; species Aleurites moluccanus. The sequence goes on along the minus strand of CANXYC010748176.1, from coordinate 9,246 downwards.
ACTTCTGCAGAGGAACCAAGTTTTTTTGGCCATGTAAATATTCTAAACATAATTTCTTATGTGATTTAGTAGCTCCATAGTTAAACTAGATTAGCTAATAGACTATGTGTATAATATGTAGATAAATAATGTCAATTAATCAATTATTATATTATGAATTATATAATTAAATGTTTGATGATGGATTGAATTATAAGAATTATGTGTTGATGTTGAGATGAGAATGAATTATGAAAATATGAGGTTGACGAGTTTATAGTTGGGGGTTTTATGGGCGTTGTTGTGTAGGCAGGTCCCATACCCTAAGACCGTCATGTTCCATTTTTGGGATGTGACAAAGGTAATATCAAAGTTTAGGTTTATAAGTATATTAAATAAGTATGTACTATTAGGATATAGGTAAAACCATAGAGCATAAGGTTTCCATTTCATCATTTGTAGTACACATTATATATGTGTGTTTATTCTACGTTATTCATTACGTGATAATTTTCATGTTTTGCTTATAGTGATTAAAGATGATGCCCAGAGATAGACCCCATGGCAAAGGTCGGGGAAGGGGTAAAGGAAGAGTACAGATGCCTTGGGAGGAACCAAAAATAGCCTCTAATGAGTCCTTAGTGCGAGAAGAAGTAGGGGAACCTCCTCAAGTAAGAAGACGAGTACAAGAACTAAGAATAGCAAAACCAGTAAGAGAAGGAAATGTAAAAGCATTATTGAAAGAAATTCAAGCCTTATGGAGGGAAAATGAAGAGTTGAGAAAAGTAAGACAAGAACCCCCCACCAGTATAAATCCCTCCACCTACAGTCGTACCTCCACCTATTCAACCTGTAGTTACACTGATGGAACCAGTAGCTAGACTGGAGAGGTGACGAGCTATTGATGAGGGAGCTGTGACTATGTTTAATTTTCTAAAGTTGAGGTTACCAGAATTTAGAAGGAAGTCTACTAAAGATCCCAGTGAATTTTTGAAATACATGGAGAAGGTAGTCAGCAGATTGCCCTGTTCTGATGCTAGGTATATAGAGTTGTTTGGTCTTTTGTTGAATGAAAATGCATAGAGGTGGTTTGTCATACATGTTGAGAATCAATTATATAGTAAGGCACCCCTAACCTGGGAACAGTTTCAGAGGGCATTAATGGATGAATTTCTGACTGAGGGAGTACAAAGCAGTAGATTGATTCAGTTTGAGCAATTGAGATAGAGGAATATGAGTGTCTCGGAGTATACTGATGAGTTCATACGGTAGAGTAAGTATGCTAATAAAGTTGCACCCACTGAAGCAGATTTGATTGATAGAATTTGATGGGGACTATAGGCTTCACTACATAGTGCCTTGGTAGCTGTTGAATTCACTTCATTGACGAAATTAATTGATAAGGCAATACAGATTGAGACAAGATATAAAGAAGAAAGAGAACAGAGAAGGAAGAACAAAGTAGATAGACAACAAAAGAAGGGAGAAGGCAGTTCTCAGTCTAGACCACTAGAAATAAGAGCTAGAACCAGCCATAATCAACCTACTGGGGGATAGAGGTGGGGATATAATAGAAACACTACTGAGTCTACTGCATTTGGATTTACTCCTGGTTCTACGAGATCAGCACCACAAGAATCAAATCTTCTAACATATGCTACCTGTGGCAGAAAACACAGTAGAGAGTGTAGATTATAGATAGGTGCTTGTCTAAAATATAGCTAGCAGAGCCATTTTATCAGAAATTGCTCTTTGTGGAGCAACGGACCAACCATATCAGACCCTGACTCCAGTCGTACGATGGTCTTAGGGCAAGGGTAGGCTTATGGCCACTATAAACCCATAGAACACTCATATCCTGGATCTCATACATAACATATATCCACATCATATATAGGTATCATCATGTATACTCATTTCTATGAATCATATAATCATCATTCATTCATTTCCATACATCATCATATGATTTCCTCTCGTTCCTTACCAATCAAAAGATACATACCATATCAATAAGGAATAAGGGCAACCTACAATGTATCAATTCAGATATCAAAATGATATCATCCTCATTATCTAACTACGAAGTTCTAGAGTATACTCCTCATACATATAAATACATAATACAAAATATAAATCAAAAGAATTGCATAGAGTCTTCTTGGAGGAATGAATCAAGAAGCTCTGTCTTCTATGTTAGCTCCCTCTCGAGCTACACTATCATTTGAAATCCACAAAAGAGGAGTGAGCCTTCAACTCAATAAGATATAAATATGCAATGCAAAGATCAAGCCAAAGAAACATGAGTATGGAAGTTTCATAAGGTTATGCTTATAAGAATATAAGTGCTCACAATCGAATAACACTGTAAAATCACATATAGAACTGTTATCATCAGAACGCATCAGTAGACTTGCTATCTTATCATAACAAAATACATCAGTATCCTTGCTACCTTACTGTAATATATATGCTTGGTCGAGCATATGCCTAGAGCTCATGGTCCCCTCTAGGTAGAACACTGGTAAAAACCCTATCAGTTAAGTTTTCAAAGTGCACAATGGACTAATGAGTTTACTCTCATTGGGAAGAGTGTTCTATACATATACATATCATGGGTCATATAGTTTGGATTTCACAAGAATCATATTGTTCACAAGACTATCAATATATAAACATGAATTCATTCAAGTTAACAAATAGGTTTGATATGAGCTTGGTCCAAGGAAGAATGACCAAGTCATTTACAACATATAAAGTGATTACATAGAACAATTTATCATTGGTTTGAGAATATCATGGAAATTTCATTTAATAGGTTAACAATACAATGTTTCATAACATGAGAATCATATACATGTACCTTAGGAAGGTTTGAACAATCAATTTCAAGGAAATAACATGCATATGCAATGTTCATACTTACCTCAAAGCAAACTATTCTTGTATTTCCCTCAATTACTTATACATTCAATAATCTCCTTTATTTTCTTGAGTTCTCCTCTCCTATGCCAAATTTTTAAATATTTACAATCAGGGTTTATGCCCAAATATGCTCATACATAGTAAATTCTTATGATTCTAATCATCTTTTAGAATCCTAATATATTTTTCAACATCAATTTAATCACTTATTAAAGAAATGTGGAAGTTTGGAATGAATAGCTACTATTCACTCAAAACCCTAAATCCATATATATCTTGCTTACAATCCATAATAAATACTAATGATGCTCTTAAACATATATAATTAACTTATATTCATCTATTCTAACCATAAATTAACTTATCTTAAGCTTAGAAGTGAGTTTGGAACAAATACCTTAAATTCCTAGAAATGGAGAATCCTTGAAAAATCTAAAATGTTAGTGTTTCTTGAAGGTTTGATTCTTAATTCTTATGTTATTATGATGAAACAAATGTTGGAGGATGAATATTAATGAATTGGTAGGTGGTTGGGACTATTTATGAAGAAAGAGGAGAAGAAGAGTTGAAAATGGAATAGTTTCAAATGAAAAATGGAGCTATCATATATATAGGCCCGACACTTTTATGCCCGTGAAAGGAGCTGTTCACGTCTGGGTTCGAAGCACTTCTTCAAGGCTGTGAGGGATGTTTCATGCCCATGAAAATAAATATGAAGAATTGGCCAATTTACATATAAACTTTTCTCACGGTGGTGAATGATTTCTCACGCCTGTGAAAGGCTTTCTGATGAGAATCTCTCAAGTTTCTCCATTTTAACTTATCCAAACTCAATCAACTTATACATATACATGTTTTATACCTCAAAATCAGTCATAACTCATCATATCTTGACATATAATTATTCTAAAAGTAATCTATACTCAACATAACATTCTAGATTATCCATCATGCACATATAAACATGCACATGTTAACATTCATCAAACAATTATGAACGAACACATATCTACTCTAACGTTCCAAGTACTGGGTATTACATTCTCCCCACCTTAAGAAAATTCATCCTTGAATTTTAAGACTTACCTTGCTCTTAGAATAGATGAGGGTACTTGTCTTGTATGCATTGTTCACTTTCTCAAGTGCACTCTTCCTTAGCTTGATTCCACCATAGGACCTTAACTATTGCTATATCTTTATTTCGTAGACTCTTGATCATTTGGTCCATAATGGCGATTGAAATCTCTTTATACGTCAAGTCTTACTTAAGGTCCACTGCCGAAACTTATAGCACATAAGAAGGATCGGCGATGTAATACCCTAGAAAGTTCTAACATATATGCATGATTTAGTTCTCAATATGTGATTCAAAAGTCTTGAAATGATGAAAAATAATCTTAGAGACACAGTTAGAAAGCGAACTAGTTACTTTTTCAGAAAGCGGCGGTGTCGGGAACATTGCCAAGAAATTTGTAGTCCAGTCAACAAAAGAATTTCTGAAGTTGACCTGGGAGTAAAAGATCACTATAAAACATGTGCAATTTTGGTAAAAAGAAAGAAGTGAAAATCATTTAGGAACACTAAAAAAGTAACCAATGGCAAAATTATAAATAAAAGGAATTTTAAGGTGAATAGTAAAAATTAGTTCGTTGGAGTTATAGAATGACTCTGAAACCATTTTTATAAATAAGTATAAATTAAATTGAGCTTATTGACTCCCCATTTTGAATTTCAAATCCTGACAAAATTGTCAAAATAAATTACAGAAGAAGTTGGTATCAAAGTGTAATATATAAAAGTTTAAGGATTAAGTTATAATTTACCATATGATTTTTAATATATATTCATAACTTAAACAAATTTCCATGATCTTCTTTCTTGCTTCTATGGTGGCCGAAACCCCTCCCCCATTTTTTTTCCATTTCTTTTTCTTTCTTTATCAATTTTCTTAAACAAATCATAGAAAAGTTAAGCTTAAACCTAGTTCTATCTATATTCATCATCAATTTGTAAGAAAAAGCAAAGAAAATCAAGTATTGGAAAGCTTATACATTTCGGGTTCTTCATCACCATTAGGTAACCAATTTATTTTTTTGATTTTATTGTTCATTTAGATTATTTAGGAGTTGAATTAAATGGGTTTTATGATTAATTGCATTAATTGATTCAAAATAATAGAAATGCCTAATTTTTCCTATCTAGGTTGAAGTTGTATGAATGAGCTAAGTGATTTAGTGTTAATAGACAACTAATTAGTGATTAATTTGATGTAGAACACAAGTTGTAATCAAGTTGTGCATTCTTTAACATGCCATTTATGTTGAAATTGAAATTGGAAACCTTGTATGGAAGTTGAGTTTTGGTCGAACCTTGAAGCACTATTCATACCTTGTGTTTTGTTTGATTTTTGCCTTGATTTCCATAGCCAATTTGAGCCCTTTTGATGTTGTTTAATATTGTTTCTTTGATACCTATTGTATAATTGCAAATATGGTTTGTTGTTGGTTGAGTTGGGCAAGTCAATTTTGCACCCTAACCTAACCTATTGGCTTGCCATTGTATGCCCACAAAGTGTTTGATAAAATGCCTAGTTCATTTTGTCTTTGGCCTATTGTTTGCATTCCATAGGCCTACCATTTGAATGCCATTGTCGCCAGCGACGTTGGCATACCAATTGGCCTACTGTTTTCCTTTGCCGAGCCAACTTTTGTTCCATGTCTTTGTTGATTATCAAACTATGTACCATTGTTTGTATGTCACCTACTGCAATGCCATTGATCTTATTGATAATTGATTGACTAATATTGAACTTATTGATATGGAGGATGCCATTGTTGCATAATGGTATCCATTGATATGTTTTTTCCTTATATTGATCCTAATGTGGCTTGACAGAGCTACCAATCTTATAGGGTAGTGGGAAAATACTATCAGCGATGTGCACATTGTATTACTGATGCCCTAGCTAGGAGGGGTTATGGTCTTGGCCATAAGACCTGATCAGTCTTATGCTCACTGACATTGATATGCTATTGGTCCATACTATTTATTGGAGATTGTATGATTTCATACAGTCCATCCCTTTATCTGTCTTTTCATATGATACCGAGCTTATGTTTCATTCCTTGGCTATTTTGTAACCTAATATTGATTATGTATACTGTATCTGACCTATTGGTACCATTGCTCCATTATTACCTACTGTTTATTTGATGATGCATATAGATTCATTGAGTATCTTATATACTCACCTTTTCTTTGTTTACCTATTTCAGGAGAGGATTATATATCAGAATCTTGTCGTCTGTCATCTGAGGATTTTTGCCTACAGTACTGATGTATATATTATGATGTTATATTATTATTTTGATGTTCATAATCTAGCTACTCCATGGAGTATGTATGGGTTAGCTAGGAAATGAACATGGATATATGTTTATGATGATATTATGAGTTATATGGTGATTATATGATATGATATATGGATTGTTACAACCAATTGCAGAATTTTACAGATAGAATTACAGAATAACAGAATGGATGGTAAGTAACTAAAATAAATAATATATTGTGGATTATAGATTGTGCATGTGATACTGGGTTCTATGGGTGCCCATCGCCATTGGCATCTCCGGTGCCCTAGGACCGTCGTGATCTAGAAACGGGCCATGACAAGCGACATATTTTCAAAGCATCGATATGTAAAATACCGGATGCACTTTATCCATATTAGGTGGCAAAGCTAGCTTGTATGAAACTTCTCCAATCTTGCTCAGAATCTCAAAGGGTCTGATAAATCATGGAGATAGCTTGTCTCTCTTGCCAAACCGTAGAACTCCTTTCATTGGTAAGATCTTTAAGAGTACTAGATCTGCAGTGAAAAACTAAAGGTCTTTTCTCTTTTGATCGACATAACTCTTTTGGCGACTGAAAGCTTTTGCGGCATCAAAGATGGGTTGAATTATTGTAATAACCCTAATTGAAAATTTAAAACGATTAAAACCTAGTTATAGGAAGCGAACATTGGTAGACGACTTTTCATAAATTTTAGAAGGTGCATTGCTTAGAATTAATTAAGGTTAACCTATGTTTGGTAGATTAGTAGCTTGGAAAAAATAATTAAAGGATTAAATAGAATTAGAAAGAGTGTTAATTAGTTAAATCAAGTAAAAGACTTAAAAGAAAAGCCTAAGTTGAATACCCTCTGGTATTTTATTTTTAATAAATTCTAAAGCCTTTTTTTGTTCAATTTTAATTTGCACACCTAAAATTAGATAAATATAAAAATAGAATTGAGTGAAATTAATAAAATCTAGATGTTTTAATAGAGAAGTAAAAGAGATAGAACAATAAAAAGAAGAAAATAACAATTTTGCAATTTTGGAGAAATGGAATCAAACTTTGACCAATAATTAATAAATAAATAAATAAATAGCCAGCCAAGTGGAGCCTTTTTCAACAAAAAAATAATTGATTTGCTTAATTTTATCTAAATTAATTTAGGCACAATTAAGTCTAAATTAATTTCATTTCATTTTACTTAAATTTTCTTTTTCTAAAAAAAAATTATAATTGGATAGTAATTATTATAAAAAAACATAATTGAAAGAAAAATTATTATCTTCTTCTTCTTCTTCCTCTTCTCTTGGCCAAAATTCCACCATAAAGTTTCTCAAAATTTTGTTCAAATCTTTATTCAAATCACCTCTCCATCTTCCACAATTTTCATACCTTCAACTTTAAAGCTTCTCTTCTTCAACATTGTTGGAGAATTAAGGAAAATTTTGTTCAAGACTTCAAGAGGTAATATTCTTATCCATCTCCATAATTCAATTTAATAAGTTTGATTGATAATTTAGAGGTTTAATTGGTGAAAGGAAGTTAAATTAGAAGCTAAACCTTGAAAAATCTGAATTTCTTATGACTGAATAAAATCTTGGGGCTGAGTTTTCGTATCCTTAGAGTTAGAATTTTAAGATTCTTAAAACATGAAAGTTGTATATTTACATGTCCATATTATTTTATTTTAAGGAATTTTTATCAAATTCTTATATGTTGAGAGATGTAGATCACTAAGTTAGGTTGATTTAGGATTTATGCTGAGAGACCCTACTGAGTTTTGTAATTTTGAGAATCTTAAGGTCTGATTCAGGAGGAAACTTAAAAAATGAAAAATATTCTCTATGTTTTAGTTAAAATCTCCTAAAAATGAAATAGAAATTGGATATCTAAAATGTGAGTTATAAGCAAAATAATAAAGGGTATCCAAATAGAAGTTGTAGGGTAGATTACAGATTTCAAGTTTGTCTTCAAAATTCCACTATAAATTATATAGAGCTTAGAAAAATATGATTTTTAGATATGTTAGAACTTTAAATATTTAGTTTAAGTACAAAAAATAGTTGAAGCAATTGGATAGACAAAACTTGAGATATGAATAAAAGAAGTAGGGTTGCCCAAAATCAAAAGTTAAGAGTTAAAGGGTTTTTACAAAATTAACTTTAGAATTGTGTAATTGAATGTTGGTTTAGTGCTAAAATATATTTCATATGTATCTTCAAAAAGAAAAGAAAAGGAAAAGGAGAGTGAGGAATCGGATCATTCATTTTGTCTTTGCTAGGAGAAGAAGTCACTTCTTCATTTTGTATTTTGGTGGTGAGTAACATATATATATTCTCTTGTGTTTGAACTCAAATTAATTTATTGTAAATACTACCACATTGCTTGATAGACAATGAATCGTAGTTGTACCTTGTTCATTGTTACTCCTAAATGAGTGCCAAACCCTTTATTTTGAATAATGAATCTTTTTGTTTATGATAGTACTGTTGAATAAACCCTTGAATTCAATTGTTAAACATTGTTCATTATATATGAAATTCAAATATTAGCAATAGTGGAACTAATCATCCGATGGAGTAGATATAATATCATCGGACTTGTACACAAGATTATATTTATAATAACCCGAATGATCATAGTGGAAAACCTAAATCGAGAAGGAATTTTTTTTTTAAATTCTCCAAGAAGCAATAATTGAAAATTTATCAAGGACAATGGAAAATAGACATTAAAGTAGTTTATAGAATTTAAATGAGAATTAAATCGAATAGAATGGGCAATATGAGCATAGTTAAAAATGCTAGAGTATTAAAACTTATAGCAAAATAAATTCAAAATACTTAAGAGTTAATTAATGGATTAATTAATAATTAATCTAGGATTAGCCTACAAGTCAAGAAAAGTGGCTAAATAATTATATATATATATATATATATATCTCGGTATATATCTATAAGTATTTATATAATTCACATTGATTTTCTTTGCTTTTTTTGTTTT
>CANXYC010748094.1:0-12883 GCA_948193065.1 Aleurites moluccanus | reverse complement strand
TACATTATAGATTGTCACACTGGGGCCCTTTGTTTGTGGTCCCTTTGGTTAGTGGTAGGGTAGAATTTTATCTTCTATTGGTTGAACTTGAAAAGTTAGGAATTCAATGATGTAAAAAAGAGTTTTTTAGTTGCATTTTTTAAGTATGATCTTATACTTGACCCAAAAAGAAAGAAGATTTTTTAATAGAAATAAAAAAAAAAATCATTGAATTCCTATTTTTAAATGGAGGATTCCTCCCTTTCTCATCAGAATTGTTATTGTCATAGAGAAAAAATGCAAGTTGTTTGGAGGAAAATGGAGTATGATATTTATAATTTGTGTTACAGTTTACCTTTTAGTTGTGCCAACTGAAGATTATTTTGAGAATGGCCATTCTTTTGACATATAGTGCATGTGACGAATGTTGGATAGTTTGTAATTATTGAATACAGATTCAAAAGATTTAACTACAAAATAGAACTCAATATTTATCTAGAGACTAGTGGTAATAAAAACATAGGGATCATATCATATGCTGACAGTGATAAATAGAGTAAGTATATGATGTTAAACGAAAAAGAATTAAGTACAATATGAGCAATTGAATGTCACACACAAGGAGATGAAACAAAGAGATGCATCTTTTTTGTATAAACAAAGAGATGGCAGAAAAAACAAACTATACAAGTCCCTTCTTTCCACAAAACGAATTGTATTGCATTAGTTTCCAGGCGGTGGGGAGAGGAATGAGATAGAGGGAATTGTAGTTGGAATTGAAGGCATGCTTGGCACCGGAGGCAAGGTGACCTTGGGTATAGTCGGCATTGCTGGCAGGCTAGGAAGTGGAGGCAGTGTGGGCTTAGGAAGTGATGGTTGAGGAGTTGGCAATGTTGGCATTGTGGGTTGTGGGCCTTGCGGCAGTGTTGGCAAAGATGACAATGGTGGCAATATGGGTTTAGGCAAATTTGGCATGGAAGGCAATGGCAGATTTGGGACTGAAGGCAGAGGTGGTGGCAATTGGAGAAGATGGCGAGCTGCTAAACCAGCATTGATGCTTGAAAATGAGAAAGCAATGAAAAAGACAAGGATAAAACAGTTGAAAGAGCCCATGGTTAAGTAAATATCTGATTTTATCAAACCACTTCAATTAGTCTATGAATGAGGGAAACAAGGTACATGATGGGGTTATATCGGAAGAGTATAGGTGATATGGTTGCGGAAAACTGATACCTTTCTAATTTCTTATTAGTTCAACTTCATCTGTTAACTAATCATTTCTGTTTATTGAGAAAATATGGAGGGGCTGGAAGATTGATGGCTTAGATTATGTTATATCATGGGATGTCCAAGCACAAGTAAAGAATGGCGTTATTGTTGGTGTTATTCCTATAGAACTCAATGTTAGATTGCCCACTAATTAGAAACCCAGAAATATTGATTACCATATCCTATGACTTCTTTGTATCCCAAAACCAGGTCATATTGGTCAATATTGTAAGTAGAAAATTGATAAGAAGTTGAACTAACAAGTAACCCAAATATGACGTTTCCCAACAAAAAATGGTTCAAATATCACCTACCATAGGACCAGGTCATATATATATAGAGCTAGAACCACATCATGTTTTCTCACCCAGACTCCTAACAAAAAAAGATTCTTTTCATCAAGTTTACAAATTCGAAGTCTAGCAGTCAATATCTACTCAAACGATGGTTTCTTTCAACTGCTTAATTCTGGCCTTCTATGTTGCCTTGTCATTTTCAAGCCTGGATGTCAGCATAGCAGCTCGTCATATCTTACAATTGCCTCCATTGCCTTCTGTGCCAAATTTGCCAAAGCCTGCATTGCCGCCAATGCCCACCATTCCAACTCTCCCACAACTTACATTCCCGACTTTGCCTACCACTCAACCTTCTTTGCCTAAACCAACTCTGCCACCACTTGCAAGCTTGCCCACCATGCCTGCTGTCCCAAAGGTCACTTTGCCTCCATTGCCAAGCATTCCCTCAATTCCCACTATCCCAACTACAATTCCCTCCATTCCTTTCCTTTCTCCACCGCCAGCTGGAAACTAGTCCATCTCCGGGGAGTTGCATTTGACTGATTCATTTTTAGGTTTCTGGCTTGGTTCATCTTTGTTTCAGAGTTGTGATTTCATGCTTCTGCTGCATTTATATGTGTGATTTTGTAGTTTAATTTGTGATTTCCAGTTTCTGTTGGATGTACTTTGGGAACCACACTTGACACTATTATTTATCTTCATTTCTTCTATTATATTGTCCTCGCCTCCTTTCTCTTCTATGTAGTCAAGTGCTAATTTTTTCTTTATTTTAGCCTCCGAGTGAAGTTAATTTGAACCTTACAATAAATTTTTCTACACTACTATCACAATCTTTATGATCATATAAATTATTTAACATGAAGTCTGTGGTCCATGATTTCTCCACGGTATGGGTATGGGGGTGTGATCTGGGATGACGGAGCTAAAACTTTTGATTAGTAAAAAAGCTTCTAAAAAATCATTTAATAATATATTAAATTATGTCCAAAGGTGAAAAGCACAATAATGAAGAGCTGCCAAAAGCAATCAAGATTAGCTACTCATTTTCATGATGTTGCAAAAGGGTCTTATGACTATTTTTTTTCTCCGCTCATGAATTGGTGGTTTATTTTCTTTTATTTTTTCATAATCAAGTTATGTGATATAGAAATATGCTTACAATGTGTGATTTTGATCAAATTTTTGTATCGCCCTTATATATTTCTCCTTTTAATTAATATGAATTTTATCTTTAATTAAAAAAAAAAAACTGCCCAAAGTACCAAGTTGCCATAATGGTAAATATGTGTGTAGTTATTACATAAATTCAGTGTTTAATTATTAATTAGGGTGAAAATAATATCAATAAAAATAGGGTTTTATTAATCATTACAGATCACAATAACACTTTGAGAAATTACAACTCATACTATTGAAGTTAGAAATGAATGTACCCGTTTTAATTGTACGTATACTTAGCATAAGATAATTAAACTTTTCGTATAGAATAAACTAAATTTTGGTATTGTACACGACACGCTTATGAAGTATCAATACTTTAGTTTTTGGCGTATATCTGTGTTGGATACTTTCCGACACGACACACACTTAAACTCTGTTAATTTTGATTTAGAAATAGTTGTATAAATGTCTTATCAATGCCTTAATAGTGATGTCCTCTTAATTGCTGAAATTTCATTTAATGACGCTTAAAGGTCCTAGTGGTAATTAGATATTTGAAATCAGAGGTTCTGAGCAAGGTTACCTAATTCGTGGAATCTTTGGCACTGCGATTCGGAAAGCACGACTTCATTTGCGAGTCCTCGTTGTTATAATTTGCTTGGGATCGAGAGTCAGATCGCCACAACCGACGTTCTAATTTTGTATACAGAGACAAGATGAAGAGACTTGTAGTTATAGATTCATGACTATGAGAAGAAGAAAAATAAAAAGATATGCGGATTCATGAAAACTCAAACGGATGAAAAGAAGAAAAATTAGAAGCGATGAGTTCATAAAATTAAATAGTTTGAGTTTTTCATGGCTCTTGAAAAAAGATAATATTAGTTGTAATGTGGTCTGTTATAATTTCCAAGAGTAAAAGTTAGATGTAGCATGTGAGTTGTCACAAATTATATTTTTTTAATATTTTATTATAAAGTATATTAATTGAAATTATAATTATTTTTATTCAACAAATTATTATTATTTAAAAAAGACAATTAATTAATTTAAAATTATTAAAAAATATATTTTCTATATATGATATTATTTAAAATTTTTAAGAATAATTTTATTAATTAAGAAAAATTGAAGATAAATTTTTCTATTAAAACTTATTTAAAATATGATTAATCTTTAAAAATATTATATTATTTTGGATATGTCTCGACTTTTAACATAAATTCATACATGCTTAAATAATTTAAATTCAAAGATTTTTTATTTGTGTTCAATTATATATTTATTAACATAACTGAATTTCATTTATTATTGATATAAAATACTTCTCCAATGAATTAGTAATTATTATTCAAATATTTTATTATATATATTATATTAGCAATGATATTTTATTAAATTATATATATCGTATTTAAGTTATTTAAATCAAGACGTTCTGAATAAAAATTTAAATGAATTTCATATACATTTGAATTGCGTTTCCGTACTATGTTTTTGTGATCCATCGGATCGCTAATCTGATAATCTTGTTTCTGGTGATTATATTTTTTCATTTTCTGAGGAGACAAATAGTATTTTAATCTTGCTATGATAGATGAAAGCCATATGATATCAACCTTAGTTTATAATTTTGGGTCCCAATATATACTTTTCACAGTGTTATTATTAAAATTCTCTCTTAGTGCAAATTCTGTTTGACGAAACAAATTGAAGTTCTAGATATAAGGTTTAATTCTTTATAAATATAATGCATAGATGAATTACCATTCCATATGGTGGGAAAACTAATATATATCTTAAAATCTTAAAATTATTTTTTTGCTATGTTAACTGGTTAAGGGAATGAGATTAAGAGGTGTGAAACCTGCATTTGCAGTCCAAATGGATCTATTTCTATTTATCAGATATTAGGACTTGGAATTCATTGTATTATATATTAAAATTACCAAGATTAGAGGCCATCCAAAAGAAGGAAAATGTCATGTGTTGTATAAGAGAATTAATGCATGAAATATATCATAAACCTTTTTTATTTAGCAATCACTACAACAGTAAGATAGCCACTGTTGATCATAAACCAACTCACAAATGTAAATTTTACTATATAACACAAGCCTCTTACAATATATAAACAGTACTATAAATATGCTACTGTTTCTCACCGCACAAAATGAATGAAGCAACTGCACAAGGGCAGAGAAAGCATATATAACTATAAACTGAGAAAGGTCTCAAGGGCTAGTGGCTGCAGGTGGAGGGGAAAGGAATGGGATAGAGGGAATTGTTGGGATTGTGGGGATAGAGAGAATGCTCGGAAGTGGAGGCAAAGTGACCTTAGGCACTGTGGGAATAGAGGGAATGCTTGCGAGTGGAGGCAGTGAGGGCTTAGGTAGTGATGGTTGGGTGGTGGGCAAGGTGGGTTGCGGCAGAGTTGGTATTGATGACAATGGTGGCAGTGTTGGTTTGGGCAAAGTTGGCAACTGTAGGAGATGTCGTGCTGCTTTGCCTACTTGCATGCTTGAGAATGACAAAGCAATGAAGAAAGCGAAGATTATGAAGATTTTGGAGGACTCCATTGTTAAATGAAATCGAATAATATATCACTAATTAGTATATGAAGAGCTTATTAGAGTTTTTGTGGTGAAATTTAGGTATAGCTAGCCATGAGTATATATAGTGCAAGATAATAGAGGACTGTTTCGTTTGGTGATCTGGCCATGGAAATTGTGGATAGACAAGTTTAAGGTTCATGTTAGTTCACCAACTTGCATATCCTTTGTTGTTAACCGTTCTTGTTGTTGGACAACAAACTCTCTTGAGATTCATTAGTTCAGTTATCTACTTAGTTTGGGTTTTTCTTCTTTTTAATTAAATAATTAGTAACAATTAATTATTTCATCTTCTATTCATTTATTCCCGAAGTGGAAAGTTGACATCCTTGTGGTCCGGATAGCCCTTTCTCACTTAATTCGAAATTAGTTTTAAATAACTAATTGTTCATGATCTAATATTATTAACCCATATTATTTAGATAATAACTAATTGAATTATATAAACCATTTTACTTTTTCATTTATTTTCGATATAGAAAGTTCCCACTGCTTGGCTGGGCCGTTACAATTATTTTCCTAGAAAACTAAAGGAAACTCCAGTCATGTCTAACTAAGCTAGATTTGACTCAATGAATCTCATAAACATTAATGCGGTAAGTTATTTATAATTTATAGCAGATCTTTCTCGCAAATGCACAATATCTTAATCCAACCTTAAATAATCATAAATAGAGTAACTATTAGTGTGTAGACTGTGGATAAGGATCACAAATAGAATAACTAGTACTGTAGAGACTCTGGCTAAGGCTTACAACTTAAAAAAAAAAAACACAATCAAAATACTTAAAATAACCCAGTTCCGAATCCAAGATTTGGGTATTGACAAGACATCATATTTGTGTTGAATCCACCATTCTTTGGATCAAAAGAACGAACACCACTGCTAGGAGCAGTGGTTGGTGCATAAAATTGAGGAGAATTTGTAGTTTGAATCAGAAGTTGCTCTGCTTGCTTTGATACATTCTGTCTCAGAACCTCCATTGAACTCTTCAGCTGCTCAAGTTGTGTCAAGTTAAGTTCATCTATAGGAGACTCCCACCAGCACTGAACCTGTCTAACTTTCCTCATTTGATCAAGCTCTTCACCTCTCTTCTTCTCCATTTCCAATTGGTTAAGAACCTAGTTCATCATTAGTTAGAAGGGGGAAAAAAGAAAGTGTAAACTTACCGAAAACTTTTGACTCAGTAATATTATACTCTCTCTAGGAATGTCAACTTGTTTGTTTAAATCCCTATTAAAGCCTAATTAACCAGAAAAAGAGTGTAGATTTAATTTCAAATTCGCAGCCAATTAGTACCTGAGTGAGCTGCATATTAAGCTCGTGGACCCTGGCGTTGCGGTGAGCTTCGATCAGTTGCAGGGCACCTGAAGTTCGGGGAGAGTTTCCAGAGAGAAAACGGTCGAATACTGTTTCAACAGAAGGGTGACCAAAAGAGAAGACCTTCTTGCCAGGTGAGAATACGATAACTACGACTTCAGCACCACAAAGAGTGCTGAGTTCGCTAGCTTTCTTAAAAATGCCATACCTGCGTTTGGAGAAGGTTACCAAAAGATTGCTCTCTTTGGGTATTTTCACCATCTCCAACCTTTGGCGACCCTTACTCTTTCTCGACATGGCTAAAGCAAAAGAGTCTAAAAGATTATTTCTTGGAATGGATGAATACAAGAAAGTAAGTAGCCTTTTTATTGGATCTTCTAATTTTGAATTTTGACATGTAGAGTTGTCCAAATCTAATGTGTTTTTGGTGATTATTCATAGTAATCATCTTGGATTTAGTATGTTACTTGTTTTGGAGGTTTTAGAATATAACATTTTTGGTATGAACATCATTAGCAATAAACTGGCAATGCTTATCTTGTTTGTTCCACCTTTCGCCAATTCGGCCCGACCAGATACAGAGAAGATAATAGAAGGGTAATGCTAGTCTTGTTTGTTATACCTTTTGCCAATTCGTTCCGACTAGATACATAGAAAAACTTTGCATAATCTTATGTTAAAATATCATTACTAATTAAATTAATGGTGATTTTCTTTAAACTAAATTTAAGAGTTTGTTAAATATTTTTTTAGTTTGTGTTTTAAAATTATTTTATTAAATTAGATTATTTATTTTTAATATATAAATATGTGTATTATTTTTTTTTAAAAAACAATTGTTTCTTCTATTCCACTTGTTCAATAATTGTTATTATTTAATTTTTATAAAATTCATCATTTGGTATCAGAGCCACTTAATCGTAGTTCATATTTTCCGACATTGGTGTACATATGTAAGGTGCATCTTGTGCACAGTTTGAAACTGTGAAATTTTATTGGTTTGGAACCATACTTACTTGGTTAATTGCGACGCTGCTCAAACCAAGTCACAATAACAGAGTCAAGTAATGTCAGTGTTATTAAAAAATTAAATAATAATAATTATAGCATGTGGAAGACTTGCATGGAATCATACTTGCAAGGTCAAGATCTGTGGGAAGTTATTGCTGGGACAGAGGTCACACCACCGCCAAAAGATGATTGCGGTAATCTTAGAAAATGAAAGATTAAAGTTGGAAAATCCATGTTCGCAATAAAAACCACTATAGAAGAGGAAATGATGGAATACATCAGGCAAGCTGTGACACCTAAGCAAGCTTGGGATTCTCTTGCATCACGATTCATAAAAAGAAATGATGCAAGACCTCAATTATTAGAAAATGAACTAATGTTTATCTCACAACGGGATATGACAATTAGTCTGTATTTTACAAAGGTGAAATCATTATGCAGGGAAATTGTTGAGTTGGATGAGGCATCCAAAATTGTCAGCGAAAGAATGAGGCGAATCATTATACATGGCTTGCGTCCCGAGTACAGGGGATTTGTTGCTGCAGTTGAAGGTTGGCCCACATAACCTTCAATTGAAGAATTAGAGAATTTACTGGCTAGTCAAGAAACTCTGGCAAAACAAATGGTTGGAGTGTCTTTAAATACTGAAGAAGTTGTACTCTTCGCCAATAGAAGAAAGAATCAATCTCGTGATCAGAATAAAGGGAAGATACGAGGGAATCCAGAATCAGGAGGGGTTGAACAGAAGCAACAATACAACAATCAGCAATCTAAAAATTCTAGACGTCAAAATGGCGAGTGTTTCAACTGTGGCAAGAAAGGACACTACGCTAAAGATTGTTGGTCTAAGAAAAGGACAGTTCAGAGCAATACAACAACAACAAGCAATCGCCACTTGGATGAACCAGAGTGGGATGTTGAAGCATGGTTTATGGAAGCAATGCAAGTTGAAGAGTGTTCTAGTTCAGAGATTGTGGAAGTTCCTAGTTTTATGGCTACCATAATAGAAAAAGAGGAGCAGGCATCCAGTGCTTCAAGTTCTCATAGAATTGATTATGAGAAGTTTTGGATCTTTGATTCTGGTTGTTCCAGTCACATGACAGAAGATAGATGTAAACTTCATAATGCTTTAGAGTACAAAGGCAAGCGAGTTGTGGTAACTGCAAATAACTCGCAACTACCAATTACTCACATTGGTGATACAGTGATTACTTCCTATTCCAATCAGCAACAAGTACAGTTGGAAGATTGGTACAGAGTATCAGGTATGAAAAAAAATCTTCTATCAGTTTCAGAGTTAACTAATTCTGGTAACTTTGTTGTGTTTGGTCCCAAAGATGTCAAAGTTTGTCAACAAATCAAAATAGTTAACACACCAATAATGGAGGGATAAAAGTTGGATTCTATGTACGTCTTGTTAGCAGAAGATGCTTATGTAAAGAAGATAAAAGGCGGTGATACAACTGACTTATGGCATGCACGACTGGGACATGTTAATTATCATAAGCTGAAGCTGGTGATGAGCAAGTCCTCATTAAGAAGGCTGCCTAATCTTGATGTTTGTACTGATGTGGTTTGTGCTGGATGTTAGTATGGAAAGGCGCACCAACTTCCATATGAGGAGTCATCATTTAGAGCCAAACAACCTCTAGAGTTAATCCACTCTGATGTGTTTGGTAAAGTGAAGCAATCATCAGTCAATGGTATGCACTACATGGTGACATTTATTAATGATTATTCGAGGTATGTCTGGGTCTATTTCATGAAAGAAAAGTTTGAAACTCTAGCAAAATTTAAAGGATTCAAGCTGATAATTGAAAGTGAAGTTGAAAATAAAATCTAGTGCATTCGTACTGATAATGGGGGAGAATACATCTCTGATGAGTTCTCAAATCTTGTTCAGTGCAAGATTAGGCAGCAACTAACTTGTCCAAACACACCACACCAAAATGGTGTTGCAAAGAGAAAGAACAAGCATTTAGCAGAAATATGTAGGAGTATGTTGCATGCCAAGAATGTCCCTAGGAGATTTTAGGCTGAATGTATGAGAACAGCAGCTCATATAATCAACAGATTTCCTTAGCCAAAGATAGAATTTATGTCTCCATTTGAGAAGTTGTGGAATATGAAACTACAGTGAGCCATTTTAAAGTATTTGGTTGTGTGTGCTATGTATTTGTACCTGATTATCTACGTAGCAAGTTTAATAAGAAGGCAATCAGATGTATCTTTGTGGGCTATAATAAGCATATAAAAGGGTGGAGATATTGTGATCCTGCAACTGGCAAGTGCCATGTCTCACGAAATGTTGTGTTTGATGAGACATCATCTTGGTGGACCCCAGAATATATTGCACTTCCTCAGACAAAAGAAGTAGAATAATTTCAAGAAAAGGAGAAGACAGGAGAGGTCCAACAAATTCAGAGACTACAATACAGTCACAATCTCAAGAAACACCATAGTAGACGGGTGTTTATCAGAAAACAGAGAGTCAACCGGTAGAAGAGATGCTAGAAGAACAACCAAAGCAATTGAGAATATCAACAAGGCCTAAAAATCCAAATCTTAAGTATGCTAATATTGCACTTGTAGAAGAAGAAAGAGAGCCCACATCTTATGAAGAGGTATCGCGGAAGGTTGAATGGATAAAAGTCATGAAGGAAGAAATCAAAGTCTTTGTTGAAAATCAAACTTGGGACTTAGTGCCAAAACCTAGAGATGTGAAGCCCATTACATGCAAATGGGTGTACAAGATCGAGACTCGTCCAGATGATTCAATTGAGAGATACAAAGCTCGTTTGGTAGCATGAGGATTCTCACAGCTGTATGGATTAGACTATGATGAAACATTTAGTCCAATGGCCAAGATTGCAACTGTTTGTGTTTTTCTAGCACTCGCTGCAAGTAAATCTTGGAACTTATGGCAAATGGATGTAAAAAATGCATTTCTAAATGGAGAGTTTAATTGAGAAGTGTACATGGAGCAACCTGAAGGATTTGAAAACAAGAGTAATCCTTAGTATATTTACAAATTGAAGAAGGCACTATACGGGTTGAAGCAAGCCCCAAAGCTTGGTATGGCAAGATTGTTGAGTTTCTCATCCATAGCGGCTATGGAGTTGCACCAGCAGATTCGAGTTTATTTGTCAAAGCTCAAGAAGGGAAGCTAGCAATAATTCTTATTTATGTTGATGATCTCATCGTCACTGGAGATGATGTTAATGAGATCCACCAGACCAAGAAAAATCTATCAATCCGGTTTCAGATGAAAGAACTTGGAGAGCTAAATCATTTTCTAGGATTAGAGATAGAACGCACAGAGAAAGGGATTTTCTTATGCCAACAAAAGTATGCCAGAAATATTCTCCAGAAATATGGTGTGCTTGATTGTAAACTGTAGAGAAAATCCTATTTACGAGATAATTTTGTATATTATTAGCTTTCCTATTTAGGAGATAATTTTATATATTATTAGTTTTCCTATTTAGGAGATAATTTTGTATATTATTAGTTTTTCCTATTTTGTTCTAAAACTCATTAATTATGGGATTAGATTAGATTACCATAAATCATGAGATTTGATTAGGTTTTCTATTTTTGTTAGGTTAATGTGTATAAAGCCGATATTGTTGTTTGGTAATAAAATAAGAAGAATACAATTCTCTTTCAAGAAACACCATGGTAGACGGGTGTTTATTAGAAAACAGAGAGTCAACCGGTAGAAGAGATGCTAGAAGAACAACCAACGCAATTGAGAAGATCAACAAGGCCTAAAAAGTCAAATCCTAAGTATGCTAATATTGCACTTGTAGAAGAAGAAAGAGAGACCGCATCTTATGAAGAGGCATCGCGGAAGGTTGAATGGATAAAAGCCATGAAGGAAGAAATCAAAGCCCTTGTTGAAAATCAAACTTGGGACTTAGTGCCAAAACCTAGAGATGTGAAGCCCATTATATGCAAATGGGTGTACAAGATCGAGACTCGTCCAGATGATTCAATTGAGAGATATAAAGCTCGTTTGGTAGCGTGAGGATTCTCACAGGTGTATGGATTAGACTATGATGAAACATTTAGTCCAGTGGCCAAGATTGCAACTGTTTGTGTTTTGCTAGCACTCGCTGCAAGTAAATCTTGGAATTTGTGGCAAATGGATGTAAAAAATGCATTTCTAAATGTAGAGTTTAATCGAGAAGTGTACATGGAGCAACCTGAAGGATTTGAAAACAAGAGTAATCCTGAGTATATTTACAAATTGAAGAAGGCACTATACGGGTTGAAGCAAGCCCCAAAGCTTGGTATGGCAAGATTGTTGAGTTTCTCATCCATAGCGGCTATGGAGTTGCACCAGCAGATTCAAGTTTATTTGTCAAAGCTCGAAAAGGGAAGCTAGCAATAATTTTTATTTATATTGATGATCTCATCGATGTTAATGAGATCCACCAGACCAAGAAAAATCTATCAATCCGATTTCAGATGAAAGAACTTAGAGAGCTAAATCATTTTCTAGGATTGGAGTTAGAACACACAGAGAAAGGGATTTTCTTATGCCAACAAAAGTATGCCAGAAATATTCTCCAGAAATATGGTGTGCTTGATTGTAAACTGTAGAGAAAATCCTATTTAGGAGATAATTTTATATATTATTAGATTTCCTATTTAGGAGATAATTTTGTATATTATTAGTTTTCCTATTTAGAAGATAATTTTGTATATTATTAGTTTTTCCTATTTTGTTCTAAAACTCATTAATTATGGGATTAGATTAGATTACCATAAATTATGAGATTTGATTAGGTTTCCTATTTTTGCTAGGTTAATGTGTATAAAGCCGACATTGTTGTTTGGTAATAAAATAAGAAGAATACAATTCTCTTTCAACAAACACCATGGTAGACGGGTGTTTATCAGAAAACAGAGAGTCAACCGGTAGAAGAGATGCTAGAAGAACAACCAACGCAATTGAGAAGATCAACAAGGCCTAAAAATCCAAATCCTAAGTATGCTAATATTGCACTTGTAGAAGAAGAAAGAGAGCCCACATCTTATAAAGAGGCATCGCGGAAGGTTGAATGGATAAAAGTCATGAAGGAAGAAATCAAAGTCTTTGTTGAAAATCAAACTTGGGACTTAGTGCCAAAACCTAGAGATGTGAAGCCCATTACATGCAAATGGGTGTACAAGATCAAGACTCGTCCAGATGATTCAATTGAGAGATACAAAGCTCGTTTGGTAGC
>CANXYC010748089.1:0-16347 GCA_948193065.1 Aleurites moluccanus | reverse complement strand
GTCGCTGGCGACGGTGGCATTCAAATGGTTAGCCTATGGATTTTTCGGCATGGTTTCGGCGCAATATCGACATTGCCCCAAATATCAACAAACACACAAATGGAAGCAATTTCATAGTCAACAAAACAACTCAAAAATCTTCAACGAAAACATCAAATATGCCAAGCAAATACAAAACAACAATAGAAACAAAACAAGGCAAAATGACACATTTAGGGTTCGGCCAAGAACCCTTTTTCACAATTGAATTCCAAAGTTCAATTTATCAATTCGAACAAGTAAATTGATACATATAAGACTCACCTAAGCCTCCAAATCACCAAAAATCAAGCAATTGCTAGCAAATCCCTAAATCCTCGGTTTAGGCCAAAATTGTTGATTTTCCTCGAACGAATTTTCTGCAACGAAACAAACGTCAATTAAATACCTATAAATACCCAATTGACTTATTCTAAAGCCAATTTACCTATCCTAATCCATATACTAAAAATATTTTCACACAACTTCACTTTTAGAGTCTTAAATTGGAAAAATTTGTTTAATGCATCATTTGATGAAATTAAACCATTTACCCATTCATTATATCACCTAATTAACCTATTTAAATCAAAAAAATAAACAAACAAATCATTTACCTCAAAACCCTCATTTTGGCCAAAAATCCTATAGCTTTGTTCTTCAATTTTTCTTCAATTTCTATGGCTTAATTTGGTAGTAAAGTATTTGTATGGTTTTAGTTTTAGGTTTGGAACAATTTTGCTTCACAAACTTGGCTTAGAAAAATCAAAGAAGAAGAAAGGAAATGAGAGGAAATGGCCATGGATGAAGAACAAAAATAGACAGAAATTCTGCTCATTTTGGCTTATATAATAAAACGAAATAGGTAAATTACACTTTAGTCCTCAAATTTTCTAAAATTATTTTTGGTCCTTTTTCGCTCGGTAATTTATTCCGAAAGTTTCTTCGGGAATTAGAACTCAAAGTGAATACTTAAACATCATATTTTAATTAATATTATTTAATAAAAATAGTTTCAGAGTCGTTCTGAAATTCGGACCGATAAATTTTACTATTCACCGAAAAATACTCTTTTGCTCGTTTTGTGAGCATTCTGCAATATTTTCTCAAATTCCTTTTTATTGTATTCACACATGAATATTACTTATCAATTATCCTTAATCCAAATTCAAAAATTCATCCGTCGTCCGTTCCGCTATTTTTACGGCGGCAATATCGATACTGACGTTTTCTAAAAAATTTCTCGTTTTCGCTCTAACTAGTTTTCTAAAATTATTATTGGTTATTTCGATGATTTTAATCTATATACTGAGAATTTTATTCACTAAAACCTGTTATGCATTTCTAAGGTATTACAATGACCCGGCTCTCCGAATTATTCATTGGTTTCTCGTTTGTTCAGTTTTCGCTAGAGAAGACAACAATGGAGTTGTCAGTCGTAAGGAGCTATTCTTTTTGGATTGTTTGCGACACAAAGTCGATGTAAATGTCGCTAGATGGTTTGTGGATGTATTTAAGGATATAAGCACAAAAGTTAAGGGAAAACTGTTTCTCGGTATGTCTGTGACTAGGATTGCAAATCACTTTGAGATTCCTCATAATCCGGAATTCAAAGTCCCTATCACTCCTAAGGATCATCTAGATATATCAACTTTTCGTGATATGGGAATTACGAAAAAGGCTAGTGATGGATGGGTCTTAGCTACTATTGATGGGATGATTAGGATGATGAGACAAATGATGAACTTGTTGCTATGTTTAATGAGCCATCCCGAAAGAGACCTCGCAATCCTCCTTCTACAGCACCACCGACTAGCTCTCAGCCATCCTTTTCAGCCGTATCCTTTGAGAGTCAAGTGTTGGAGTATTTGGCTAGGCTAGGCTCAACACTAGACTTGATTCTTTGGAAACCGAAGTTGCTTCTCAACTGGACAAACTTGAAGCAAATCAAAGAGAGTTGCAAAAATCCGTAGATAATCTTCGCAACGTTTTATTTCTTGGAAGCACCCCTCCTCCTGATGATTCTTTCATTCCTCCTTCATCCTAGTTGTTATTTTCTTTCTTTTTGATGAGCTTTTGTTTATATGCTCATATTTTATCATGTTTATATTCATTGTATTGGCACATTTCTCATTTTGATATTTATATATACTACTTCCTTGTTTATGAAATTTCAGCTTTTTATATTGCATGAGTTATTATCTTGTGTTATTGGTATGATAAACTGAAGAACATATTTTTATTATTGATAAAAAGGAGGAGAAATATTGCCATTGATTATATTGATTAAAGGAGAGTTTTAACTCAAGGGGAGTATTTAATTGACTTATTTATACTCTTAACACAATTGTTTTGTCATCATAAAAAAGGGAGAGATTGTTATCTCTATAATGATTTTAATGATGCAATTAAAATCCAAAACAAATGTGTTAATAAATATAAATGATTATTTAACTTGTGTTTAAGTTATTGTTTCAAAACAGGTATTCACGATCGTGTTTATTATTAATGCCCGTGAACCAGATCAAGTCAAAACTCGCAAATTTACTCAGAAATGATCTTCAAACCTGTGAATTTTTATTAACGACTGTGAAAGAGTTTCACGCCCGTGATTTTGATTCATGCCCGTGAATTATTTAAGATTGGTTTTGGCTCAGAGATACATAAAGAGTTTTCAAGACGTGAAAAATTATTCACACTCGTGAAAACATTTTCATGCTAATGATAGTTGTTCAAGCCCAAAGATGATCCAAATTTGAAATTGGCGCAGAAGATTCAAGGCCGTGTAGATTCATCTTTACGTTCATGAAAAGTTGTCACGACCATGAATCGGTAGTTGCCTGCCAACGTCAATACCGATCTATTTTAAATATAGTCGTTGGAAAAAGATTTGGAAGCAAATCTTGCATTAAATGCAACCAGAACGGTCACATTTAATCACCATTTATTGAAAGCTATAAATATATGAAGATTTGAAATTCAAAGAAAAAAAGATGCACAATATCCAAGTGAAACCAAATTGTTAAATTTATACTCTGTTTTTTTGAACTCTTTAAGTTTTATTTCTTATTTTTTGAATTCTTACTAGCCTTTGCTAGTTTTAACTATTCATACTTCATTGTATAACATTTGAATACCTTTGTATAAGTTTAGAGAGATTTAAAAATCTATCTCTGTTATTAAAAGTGAAAATATGAGTTGTAACTCATTGTGTATATGGTGAAATCTATGAAAATCTATTGTAATTGATTTTGGTAGTGTACCCGGTTCTAGTGAAATCTAAATATCGGATTGATATCGAGAGAAGTGGACGTAAGAGAAGAAATTTAACTCTGAATCACTATAAATTGACTGGGATTTCTTAACTTTTAACTTTTATTATTGTTTATTATTTAAAATTAACATATCTATTACATATTTGCTATATATTTTCTTCAAAATTTTTAAATTTCTATTCACCCCTTTAAGAGTATTTTCATAGTAGTATTCACAATGACCAAAATACTTCTTAATAAATTATTTTTCAGTCCCTAAAATTTGATATAATTAACACTTACGTTCCTATTTTTTAAATTTAATTAAAATAAAAAATATATATTAATATTTTTTATGAAATATTTGTACATATTTTTTTATTTTTATATTTAATTTAAAATTAAAATAAATATAATTACTTTTATTAAATTAAAATAATTATTTTTATTTAATTATTTAATTTATTTTTTTATATATTTAATATAAAATTAAAAATAAATAAAATTATTTTTTATTTAATTAAGATAATTATTTTTTACTTAATCATTTAATTTATTTTCTTTAATTTATTTTTATATTTAATTTAAAATTAAAATAAGTAAAATTAATTTCATTTATTGAAAATTACTTTTTGCATATTCAATTAAAATAATTACTTTTTATATATTTAATTAAAATAATTATTTTTGAGTATATTTAATTAAATTTAAAATAATTAAAATAATTTATTTTCTCTTTTAGATATATATACAATATTTTTTTTTATTTTAATTAGATATACACAAAAAAAAATATTTTGATTAAATATATAAAAAATAATTATTTTAATTAAACATACAAAAAGTAATTTTTAATAGATGAAAATTAATTTTATTTATTTTAATTTTAAATTAAATATAAAAAAAAAGTTAAATAATTAAATAAAAGTAATATTTTTAATTAAAATTATTTATTTTAAAGTTATTTATTTTTATTTTAATTAAATAAATTAAAATATTTATTTAATTTTGATTAAATGAAAAAAAAAAGAGATAATAAGAAGTAGAAATCTAAATAATGAAGAAGAAAGACATTTTAGTCATTTTATTAAATATTATATATTTTATATTTTTTTAATAAAAAATATGAAAAAATTATATGAAATGATGAAAATATTAATTAAATTAAATTTTAAGGATTAATTAATTATTTAAAAAAAGAAATATTAATTAAATTAAATTTTAAGGATTAAAAAATAATATATCCTAAATATATTTACAATGAATAATTCATAATCAATTCTATGCTTCCCATAAATAGAAACAGAGAAGTGGGTTCTTTTGCAAGTTCACAGAGAAACAAAAATGGCTGGATTAGAAATGATGTTGCCAAAAGAGTATGGATATGTGGTTCTGGTTCTTGTAGCCTATTGCTTCCTCAATTTCTGGATGGCTAGCCAGGTGGGTAAGGCTCGCAGGAAGTTTAAGGTGCCATATCCAACCCTTTACGCTATAGAATCTGAAAACAAAGATGCTAAGCTCTTCAATTGTGTCCAGGTCTCTGCCTTTTATCTTTCCTTTCATTTCTTTGTTTTGTGATTTTACATGGGAAAATTTTGATGGATTTCATTGTTTGATTATTTTGGAATATGAATTTGTGTGCAGAGAGGGCACCAGAACTCGCTTGAGATGATGCCGATGTTCTTTATTTTGATGGTTTTAGGTGGGTTCAGGCATCCATGTGTTTGTGCTTCTCTTGGATGTCTCTATATTATCTCTCGTTATTTCTATTTCACTGGTT
Source organism: Aleurites moluccanus (assembly GCA_948193065.1). Lineage (NCBI taxonomy): Eukaryota > Viridiplantae > Streptophyta > Magnoliopsida > Malpighiales > Euphorbiaceae > Aleurites > Aleurites moluccanus. Next base: position 11,295 of record CANXYC010748089.1, on the reverse strand, counting down.
ATGCCACTGGAGATCCCCAGAAACGTCTCAGTATTGGGTTCGTTCATTATTTCCCTTTTCTTTTCTCTCTTCATACTAATCAATTATTTTGCCTTAGATATGTTTTTATCAATGGTTAAAATTTCAGCATTATTCTATTGATAATTGAGATTTATGAATAAATTACAGAAATTACATATGCTGATACTGGTTTTTTCTAATCACTTGGTTCTGGAAATTTAATATGAAGTTTGGTGCTACTAAAAGAAATATAATTTCCTATATATATATATAAAATAAATTCCTTAGGTTGCTACATACTAGAAGCAGTGAAGATTAGCATTCGAATTAGTATTGCTGCTGAAGTTGTGGGTATACTCACTATATGGTTCTTCAGTCTGAAATAACAGTATCAGAAATTTGATTTGGTTTAATATGTTGTTTAATTTTTTTGGTTTCCTTTCTCGTTATACCAAGGCAAAACTAAACTGTTAATCAAATTAAACTGTAAATTTAAATCCTTTATGTGCTTTTAGTAGGGTAAATTAGATTTTAGTCTTTAAGGTATCTATATTTATAAATACGGATTGCAGTTAAGGCTGCTAATGAACCAAGCTAGCTGCTCTTAAATGGCTCATAGGCTCCATTTGATGAGTGCTTAACATCACTTTTTCATGCTCATTCATTCACATTAGCAAGTGATTCACAAGGTTAATCCTAGGCTTGTTTATAAATGAGCCAAGTTCGAACAACATTGATCTCAACTCGTATAGGCTCATAAGCAATCATTTAAGCTTGTTTATAAGCTTTTCAATAGGTTCATTTACGGGCTTGCAGAAAACTTGATTAAGAAGTTATATAAATACCTATTTTAAAACATTTTAGGCTTAAATAATGTTAAGTGAATTTCATTAGTTTGTTTGGTTTCCCATACCCTTTTGTATCAGCTTGAAAACTTGGCTTGATAAGAGCTTTGTGTCACTGACCCAAACTTGAGTTAGACTAAGCTTTGTTGGTTTAGGCTCGTTTACTAAACAACTCAAGCTCAAGCTTGATCTTTAAGCTCATTTAATAAATGAGCTAATTCTATACATGTGAAAACTGAACTCAGCTCGTCTTACAACCTTCATGGCAGCTGGGTGGGGAGTGGGGCCATATCTGAACAAAATGAGGAATTCGACCTTTTTCTTTCCCCATGGAAGTGAAGATGGAGAAACGTGAACTGTTAGGGGAAAAAGAATAAAATCCTTGGTTCTGAGAATTTGATATGAAATTTGGTTATATGCATGTATAACTCTGTGAAGATTACTGCTGACCAGAAACAGTCAAAACCATTTAGAGATCAACATTCAAATCAAAATGGAAATATAACTTCCAAAGAAAAAAATTAACCTCTCTATAACTGTAATTATAGCTTCATTTTCCCCTTCATCAACATTATTCCTATTGAAGCATTGGAGGTTTTTGTAATATGATTCTTCAATCTGAACCATAGACCAAACTATATTAACAATTTGGTTTGGTTTAACAGGAGTTGATTTGTTTTTGTTTCCTTCTTATTAAATGGTAGCCAAACCAAACTTTTTATCCAAGTAAAATGTATTCTATTTATTTTAAACCTTTAAGTCAAGCTGAAGATTGATTTCTGGCTCTTCTAAGCATTGAGCTAAATCTTTACATTCCAATATGGTCAATTTCATTACATTCCTGTTAGAATGGCTGAGATATCTCGTTCTGGCCAAGAAAATGGAACAGATTACCTTGTATTTTGCGTTGGCCAAATTCTTAGCCATTCCGATCCAAAACACCTGAGAAAAGAGTGAAATGGCAATTTCAGCTGGAATGTTCCATTTCGAGATAGTAAAGGGTGATTTTTCAAAAAAAAAAAAAAAAAAAAAAAAAAATCAAATGTTAAATTTATTGCACATGAAATTGAAGATGAAATAATAAAATTATGAAAAGGAAAAAGGTTGAGGACCCTTTTATGATGTGAATGTATATATATATCTGAAATGGAACACTGAATTACACTGGTATTGAGATATTTTGTTCCAATTAAAAATCTGAAGCAAGAGAAACAAAATGATATTGACAAGCTTGGTACACACAAAGCTTGACTCAACTTGTTTACAACCTTAAAGGCAGTCGGGTGGGGATTCGTCAAAGAAGGACAAATAATTTATTGCCCTCCACTCCCCATGGAGTGAAGAGGGAGGAAAACCTGTTATTGTCACCTAGAGAAAACGCTACTAATAAATTAGAGAGACAAAAAAATGCTTTTATGTGTGGAGAATTTTTGTTGCATTTTTGGATGGGTATATATCTTATGTTTGTCTTCTGATGTACAGTTAATTAGTATTTATATTTGTATGGTTGAAAGTATAAAATGAAAAAGGGCTAAACGAAAGACAAGATCCTTGCCCATGCAAGTTAGTCTAGTTTATCTTTTTATTGTTTTTTAAAATAACTTGTAATCATAATTTGTTATCCCAATGGAATATCACATTTTCTTAAATATCAAAGTAATAATATCAGTCATCTCAAAATAATAATAATAATAATAATAATAATAATATCAATGAAATACCATTATGAACTTCCTGAAAAAATTGTTTTAAAAAATACTTTGTTAGCTAAAAGTCTTATTGCAGTTATGTATAGTAGTACAGAGTCATGCTTCTATGTCTTATAGATGGAGGATATTGAATCTCGAAAATAAAACTATAATTATATCTTGATTTGGAGGAGATTTTTCAAGTTCGTCGTAATTTAAAACTCATCTTAGATTTTAATTTGTATTTTTTACTTCAACTAACAAATTATTGATGTCTGTTTGATAATCATGCTAGTGCAAAGAAATCTTTGTAATATTTCTTAACGATTCATGGGTCCTTGTCCCTCTTATGCTAGTTGGTGATTGTATATTGTTTACATACAGGAAATATGGGTTCTTGGCTTTGCTTGGGCTTATAGTTTGCACGATCTCATTTGGCGTCAGTCTCCTTCAAGGATAATTTATTGTTTCTGACATGATCTGTGGCCTAGTTTCCTGAAATCTTGTAATATTTCTCATCCCCTTTTTTCTACATTTACTCTCTTCTCCTTGGAATGGCTCTATTATGCATTAAATAAGTCCGAAGCCTTTTTCAAATGCAGTTCAGTTGAGCAATCTTGTATCAATGAAAAATGCTTTCTTCTTTTTGTTGAATTGAGATGCACTATTTTAACAATATTAATCTTAGGCAGTTTCTCAAATTTGTTTTCTTGCTATGCCATTCGGCAGCTTTATGGATTGTTAATTTCTTACAAAACTATGCTGTTGATGCTTTAGTTGCTTGCTTTGGTACAATATCAAAAGTGGAGTTATTGAATGGAAAAATTTGGAGTGTAACCTAAATTATTAGTGTTCTTTTTCATTTAAAATAATAACTTCCTTGGATGTAGAAATTGGTTAGTATGTGTTCAGTATTGAGTTTTAATTGCTTTAAGGAAACTACTTTTGGAAAAGCTAGATTTTTTTAATTTCCAAAATCATGTTAGAATTCAATACCAAATGCACACTTAAAACCGTGATTCTATTGATCTTTGATTTTATAATTTGAAGCTTTCCAATACATTATTGGACATGGGAATGGGATACTTACACATAAAGGTGAGAAAGTATGAGAAAGTATACTTTGGAAGTATCTATTATGGGAGCAAATCACTGATAGAATTGGTTAATGGATGCATAACTTTGGAAGTTTCAGTTTACTTGTTTTTGTTTATAACGAAGGAATTGGAATGAAATCAGTTAAATGTTTGGAATTTTATACCATGAAAATAAGGAAATCTCTCTGAAACCTTTTGGGTGTATTTAGATAAGTATGCATTTGAAATAAAAATGTATTTAGTCAACTCTGCTCATATGCATTACTATACATCATGTGACTCCTTAAAATCAGACAGAGTTGACTGCGCTCGTTCAAGCCTATGAGCAGCATAGTTCGCTGATTTTTTCGCAAAAATAACCTCACAAGAGATGGAACTCTTTAGTTAAAGGAAAAACATTCAGTTACAATAGAAATAAATTAAGTAGATGAAGGCTGCTTCTGATACAAAGGCTGCACAAGTACCTGGGAATCTGACTCAATGATTATCATTTTTACTGCCATTGATTTCATTCAACTTAGAGCTTTCCTGAAACTAAAGAGCTTCTGCAACTTGTGGCTCAAAGACTCGAGGCATAGCACCATGCTTTGCTGCTGCAAAATCACCTCCACTATTCCTCCATAGACAACCATAAGAGCTGTAACCAGCTGCTGCAAATACCGTTGCATCCGCATTGCATTTTAGATACCCCTGTTTCGGCTTTGTCCAAGTAACAGCTCCATCATGAGAAGCTTCGATTGCCATTGTGGAAATAGAAAGTTGAGCAAGCTTACATTGATATAGATATCAGGATGCAAAACGAGCCAACACGTTAGGAGAGCTGCCCTTATTATGTCTAACTCTCTTTCTTCCCTCATCTTTCCCCCAACTAAACATATTCCAGGTAATTGTTTGATCAACTGGAAAGCACTACTAAATCAGTAAAGCAAATCAAATTGATTTTTTTTTTGTATTATCTACAATAGAGTAGAGCAAAAGTTCAAAATCATACTCTAAATACATTCATTAGAAAATTAAACACTAAAAATAATAATAAAAAAAATTTATAATTTGTATTTATATATAATTAAATTTTTCTCTAGTCATATTCCTTGGCACTATAAAAATTTTCTAATTCCACCCTCTTAAGAATTAATCTTGTTCACGAGCCTATTAATTGAGTTGTTCACGAATCTCATCGAGCCAAGTTTTGTTTTGTTTAAATTCGGCTCATTTATTTCTCGAGTAAGTAAGACTCAAGTTTAATTCGTTTATAAAATGAACCGAATACGAACGAGCTTTTATCGAGTCGAATATCGAGCTGCTCGCCAACGATTGGGCTGATTTGCAGCCCTACAAGCAATTGCAATCGATTTATCATTGTACTTGCCAAAAAGATGAACAACCCAATTACCAAAGGATGCGAGACTACCAAAAGCAGAGCTTAAAGATGAAAGAGTCCAACATTGTCTTGTAAAAAAAGCACAAACCTGTGCGATAATAAGTTTCATCCCCAATTTTCCAATAATATCCAAATCTGACAAGCTCCTGGTAAGCTAGAATGCTACACCATATGAAACTAGGATTAGCACCTAAGCTGCAAGAAAAGAGCAGTTAGGAAAATATCGAGCAGCTTTATAGATGCGAGCAACCAAAGAATTTGGTTTAGTCAACAGGGACCAGCCTTGTTTTGCAAGAATGGCCAAATGAAATTGATGCAGTTTATGAAATTTCATCCCATCAAATTGCTTTGGAACATAAACAGTCCCAACACATTTTCCTCGCATTTCCATTTTGATTCCCCCACCAAAAGCTATTCATCATTTTCTCCATATCATCACAAAGCTTCAAAGGAAGAAGATACACACACAACATATGAAGGAATAGCTTGAACTACCGACTTGATTAGAACTTCTTTCTCAGCATGCAAAAGAAGCTTGCGTTTCCAGCCCTGAAGCCTATTCCTAACTTTATCTTTAATAAAACAAAAAAAGTCTCTACCATTGACACACCTAATTCATAATAGATGACCAACCAAACCTCTGCTGGAGTGTTGGTGCTAAATTGGATTGATGATTTTTGAAAATTACTCACCTGGCTCGATTCTTTTTCATACTCTGTGAGATGCAATTTAATACATTGTCCTTCTGATCTCGTAGACTTGAAAAAAAGGGAAACTATCGTCACCGACATAGCAACAGTGGTGACTTCTGCGGTCGCCATCGCATGTAACAGTAGGGTGATGGCAGTCATAATGTAACGGTTAATTGGTTACGCAGTTTTTTCGAAAAAAAATTATAAAATGAAAAATATTAATACAAATTACTAAATTTAAAAGTTATAATTAATTAATAATTATAATATATGAATAATATATGTTTACTCCAATATTTTTTTATCAAATTTATATTAAAAATATTTAATTTTTTTTACATAAAAACAGTATTACATGTGGAAAAATTCTTGTCTTATTTTACTAAAAAAGATAATTATCATATTTAATTTCAAAAATTATCTTAATGATTAACTTAAATAATTATATTAATTAAGTAAAAAAAATAAATATTTAATTATTTTTCTTATTAAAAATTAATTTAAAATATTAAATTCTAAATCGTCATTTTTCTCATCCAAACAATTAAATTTTAAATACAAAAATTTAAAATTTGATATCTTATATATCATTCAAACAATTAAATTTCAAATGAATAAATTTTAAATATAAAAATTTCAATTGATATATGTTAATTTTCATTATTCAAACACACGTGTTAGTATTTTATTTACTAGATATTTACAGCTATCACTAAGAGAGAGAAACAATTTGAAAGAGTATCCAAAGCTCTATTAAAAATTCATCCAAAAAAAATAATGAATAAAAATATATGAGCTAAATTTAATTTATAAAATATCATTAAAAATAATAAATTAAATCTGGCTCTTCTTTAATTTAGAAATTGAGACGTCCATTTAATAAATGAGCTGGTTTTTTGCTCTTTTTTATCTTCTTAAATTCTGTCACCTTCGTTTCTCTCTTCTTCCCCTTCTTTTAACAAATTTCTCCTGTGAAAAGAAAATCAAGAAAATAAGAAGAAGGAGAAGAAGTAGAGAAGATAAATATAAAAGATGTTGTGGAAGAAACCTACTTGTGAAGCAATTGTTGTGCGTCGTTGGCTGCTGCTACTATTTCACCCAGATCATGATCACCAAAGAAAAGGTGAGAGATAATTGGAGCTCCCCATGCAACTTTACAACCATGTAGTAAACCCAATGTCTCTTTTTCATGTAATAAAGTAGAAAGTCCTTATACATACAATATGAATAAATATGGTGAAAGCATGACGAAGACCACGGCTTGGATATATAGAACCCAGTTCTTTTCTATTATGAACAATCTTATAAATAACTGACTCCATACATAACATTGTCAAAGAATTCCATTTAGTATCAAAGCCCAGCAGAAACATCATTTCACGCAAGAAACCTACTCAATTTGATAATAGGCTTTACTCATATTGATCTTCAGAGTTGAACCCCAGTCTTGCTCTGGCTTCCTTTTTAGATAGTGCATTACTTTATAGGCTACCATAATGTTATCATAATTAATCTGTCAGCAATAAAAGCATATTGCGTATCTGAGGTTATAGAAGAAATAACATTTTTTTTTAATCTATTTGCAAGAACCTTGGCCACATTATTATATAAAACTTTACAAAGGGATATTGGCCTTATATATGTAACTATTTTTGGTTCAGACTTCTTAGCAATCTAAACAATTGCAGTATCATTCAAGCTTATAGGAAAATTTCTAGAATTAAGAAAATGTAAGCATACATAGTAACATCCTTACTAATAATATTCCAAAAATGCTGATAAAATACTGGGTTCATACCATTTTGCCCTGGAGATTTGTTTGGGTGTAAAGAAAACATAGCTACATTGATTTCCTGCTCAATAAAATCCTTCAAAAGAGCAGCATTTTGAGCATTAGTTACCCGACAATCGACACAATAAAAAATAGCATCATCATCACAGCCATGACTAGTAAACAAAGAAGAAAAATAATCTAATAGTAAATTGTCCAACCTATCATCTCACTTTTTCCAAGAACTCATCGCATCTTGTAAACACGAAAAAGAATTTTTTCGTTTCCTTGAGGAGGCTACTACATGAAAGTACTTAGAATTGAGTCAACATCCTTTAGCCAAAAATGTTTTGCTCGTTACTTCCAAAAATCATCTCGTTATGCTAAGATAGAAGAGTATTCAGCTAAGACCACCTCATACCTATTAATGACACTTGGATCCCTTCTGCCTCCTAGCTTAGCCAATTCACTTTTACAAGCTTGAATTCTCTTTTTAAAGGACTGAGCAAAACAATTTCCCCAAATCAAAAGTTATTCACGGTAAAGCTTTATTTTTTTACCAATAGCAGCATCTAGTAATTCACTCTAACTGCTTTCAACAACTCTCTTACAATCAGCATCACACAATCAAGAATTTTCGAAACAAAAGCTTCTAAACTTATGAGCAACTTACCAGACAGATACCTATAATAAAAAAGGAGAGGGATCAAATGTAGCAGAAACCAAGTTGAGAACTTGGCAGCAGACAAAATTTGATTCCTATATAATCTTTCTTTAACCTAATTTGGAGATCCTCTACCTCTTTTCCATCTAAATGGATAAGCCACCATCCCTAAATTTGAAAGACCACAATCTTTCACCACTACTGGATGTGGAATGCGACCTCGCTTCTCAGAAACACAAAGTAGGTCATTGAAATCACCTATACAACACCAAGGAAGAGAAGATTGAATATAAAGAGAGCGAAAGAGGTCCAATGATGCCCTTCTGTTATATCTCTTTTGGTGTCCATCGTAACAAATAAGCCTCCACCTTGGTAGTTCTCTAAAATTACTTGCCAAACGAATAACTTAAGAGATTAACTGAATCCTTTTCCTTCCAAAGGAATGTAAGTCCACCCTCATGTCTAGGCCCCTCCACAACAAAAGAACCAGCAAAGCCCAACTTATCGTTCACTTGATTTACTTTGTCTCTATAAACCATTATCTTCATAAGAAAAATGAACCTAACTTTATGCCATTGTACAATATCCATAAGATTTTGAACTGTTTATGGGTTGCCCAGTTCACGACAGTTCTAGCTGACGGTACTCATGGCTCCTGATGTGTCTGAAATCCAGAACCCGCCAAAAGCAAGTTTTTTGGCCCATCATACTCACTATTATTTAAGTGACTATCAGGCCCATAACACACACCATCTACATTAATAATATCTGATTCTTTTTTATGCCGTTTTGGATCAGTGATTACTATTCCTTCCTTATTGGGAACATTTGAATTTGTAGGTGTTTGGTAAAATTTTTTGATGCAGCTGTTAGTTTTTTTATTCTTAATAGCTGAATCAAATCTGTTTAGTTAATGACAGTTGTTAACTATTATGTAGTTGTTAAGTACTCAAACAGTTATTGTTTATAGAAATTCTAATTTAGAGTTTTTTGAAAAGTTCCTACTTATTTAAAGAAAAATACTAAATTATCCTTTTAAAAATAATATTTAAATAAAAATATAAAATTAATATTTATTTTTAATAGTTATTAAACATATTAACAGCTAAAAATTAATAATAATTTTATTAAACACTAAAAATAATCAGCTATTAGTAACAATTACCAGCTAACAGTTATCAACAACGGCTAATAGCTAATAGCTAATAGCTGCTACGAACAGCTAAATCAAACGGAGTATTTCCTTATCCTCCATTGTTAAACTTTCAATGTTCTAACATGCTCATTTTAATGGATACAAAGAACTAATTAAACTACTAATATTATTTGTTTGATTATATGCAAGAATCATTTTTCCATATTTGTTATTTGCTGGTATGTAACGCCCGCTACATATTTAAGTAGCTCCTGTGACTTAAGTGTAATGAAGGCAAAAAACTGAGAAGAAGTTATATAGCCCCTACTACTTAGTAAGTAGCACCCGTTATACAGTAATAGCAGCTGCTATAAAATGATCTAGAAGATATAGTAGCACCCGCTACAAGTTATGTAGCCTCCCGCTACTTAACTACGTAGCGTCTGCTACCTAAATAAGTTTATGCCGCTATATATATTGAAGTTGAGTAGTAACCGCTACAAACATATCACAGCCACAAGTTTCAAGTCCAAGAGGTCCAAAAACTCAAAAGTCAAAGAAGCAGAGGAGTAATGTCAGAGACATAGAAGTATTTTGGAGAAATTAGAAGAAGAGTCGCGCCCGCTACATATGAATTAGCGCCTACTACTTATAAGAATTCACCGCTGCTACATGGAAAGTCATGGCCGTGAAGTTCTTTATTTCAAGAAGAGTCGCGCCAACTACAAGTTAAATAGCTCCCGCTACTTTTTTAGTAGCTACTCCTTGTGTAGCCACCGTTACACTTTGAAAACCGACAAAAACATACTCATTGCAAGTACGAAGATTTACATTAAATACACATTTAATGCACCCAAACTCTTTTAAGCTGAAGACTATTTAAATGGGTTAGTATGAAGTTAATAGGGTTACTACAACTATTCATAGTGCATTAATTCATACCTTTGAGCATTCAAGTATTCTTAAACTTAATATTTGAGTTTTCTATTATAAAGAGAATTAATTTTTAAACTTCAAGGTTGTTAAAGGGTAATAAATTTATGAGAGTTGGGTAAAAGTAATTGGATAATTTTTTTCTCATCTTTTATAATTTTTTAAGGTTGTGTATGAGCCTATTTGTAAAACATACTGTAAGGTTTAGTGTGAGCCGAAATACTTTGAGGTTTGATCTTGAACCTATAAAAGGATCAAAACTAGTAAAATACTCAGGTGTGATCTTGAAGAGTAGATGTAGGCTTGTTTTGGCCGAACCACTATAAATTTCTTGTATGAATTTTCTCTCCTTCTTCTCTTTATTATTTTTAAATTGTCATTAATTTTTAAAGACAACCAATTCACCCCCCTCTTGATTGCCAAGGGACTTTCAATTTGTATCAGAGCTTTGAATCTATTTTTTTAAAGATTTAACCATCTTGAATCAAAGATCATATGGCAAACCATGTAACCAATATCATTGAAGGCGGTTCTACCATGAGACCACCTTACTTCAATGGCACTGACTATCTCTATTGGAAAATAAAATGGAAATCTATATGGATAGCGATAGCTTTGATCTTTGGGATGTAATTGAAGCGGGTTATACGGTTCCTACAAAAACTATTGATGATATGGAAGTCATCAAACCAAAAATTGGATGGACACCGACAGAGAAGAAAGCAAATAGGAGGAATTGAAAGGCAATGAACACTCTCTATTGTGCTTTGAGTAAAAAGGAGTATGGTAAAATCTCCCATTGTATTTCGACCAAGAAAATTTGGGATACTCTTAAGAAAACTCATGAAGGAACAAATCAAGTTAAGGGTAAGAAGATTCAAATTCTTACTCATGAATATGAGCTCTTCCAAATGCTACCCAATGAGAAGGTATTTGAAATGTATAATCGTCTAATGGTGATTGTAAATCAAATGAGGAAGCTTGGGAAGAATTACTCTAAAGAAGACATCAATTGCAAGATCTTGAGAGTCTTACCTATAAAAGATTGGAAAGCAAGAGTTGCTTTAATTGAGGAAGCCAATGACTTAA